>JASDDO010000004.1:125574005-125882280 GCA_030015575.1 Agapanthus africanus | reverse complement strand
TTTGGGAGAAATAGAATAAGGTATTATTCAGTTGTCTTTTATCATCACCTTCTCTCAAATTGCGAGTACTCAGTTTAGGAGAGTACACCTATTATGCTTACTGGATAGTCTTCTTCCAAACCATAGGCTGGTGCCGAACGGTAGGGAAGGAAGAAAACCATTTAGCCTAACGATGGTGTACAGAAGGTAACGACTAAAGACAAATAAAGGGATTTGGAGAGATGGCAAAGAAATATACGGTTATAGTCATGAATTGGATTATGGAAGAGGCATTACTAGAAATACCACGATACCCCTACGAAACATTTTCATGTTTCAGTTTCACCGTGCATTGTTAAAGGAAAACTGATTTCCCGATTAGATACTTACTCCTGGGTATGTATTTACCAGGTATGATTCTCACATCTGTATGGTTTTACAGATGCTGAGTGGGAGTAAGTTATTGGGAATAAGGTGATCATCTTCATTATATCGGAATTCATTGTAATTGGTGATATTTGAGGAAGTCGCCTGGGTTTTTTTTTTGTCGGACGACATGTATTTGGTTTTGAGTATCCGTTGTTGTGCACCAATTTCAAAATGATATATTTGTACGTTTATTTTTATAAAGTGAGATATAACTTTTTGAAATTTTGTCCGTGACATTTACCTATATCGGTTGACGATTAGGTAAGGAGCATTGAACAGCGGAGTAATTCTTAACCATAAGTACAGTTTTCAACCTACGATGCACAGGTTTTGAGTTATTTGACTCAGCGGACTTATACAGAGTATTGTATGTTGTCCAGTGTCCATCAGGATAAAGGGGTTGGTCCTCGTACTATGTTCTGGTTACTTGTGACTTCTCTAGTTTTAAGACAAGTGTTTCGTAGAAATACAAGGTCTAAGTTTTGAGAAGTTGTGGGTATATGAATAAAGTAGAGAACCAGATGTCGCAAGTATCGGGATTCTTCAAAGTGATCGAAGATGTAGATACTTGTGATTGGTATTCAGATGATAGTAAAAGTTTTGAGAATCTTGTTTCTCTTTCAGATTACTCATAATTGGATGTATTCCTAAGTTAAGTAATGCTGATTAGCCTCTCTCCATTAAGTTGATATGCACTGGAGACAGCTGCATGATTAGAATCTGGTTCTAATTAAATAAGTGCCAATGTTTCTATATTGGATATAGAATAGTTCATATCTTAACGATGTTAAGGTACGGGGAGTTGTCCTGCTTATGCTTAAAACCAGACTCTGGATAACTCAGGGCACGTTTCTGTAATGGCAGTTTGTGGGTTGGCCCAGGCTATGACGAGGGTTGACATTCTACCATCTGGAAGATCAATAGTGATATTGTTCTTGACTCGCCATAGTTTTAGTAAAATGGATTTTTTCAGAAAACTGTAGTGGGAGTATGGTACAACTGGAAGTGATTCCAGAACCGCAAACGATTACGAAAAATTTAGTAGGACCTAAAGATTCAATCAGGTTTGACATTCCAATAGCCACTCCGCAGATATGGTGGGTAACCTCAGACACCCGAGAGGTACTCCGGTAGCCTCAAAGACGGTGACAGGGAGGTTCTTGTTTACCCAGACTTGACACTACTGTTGTTCCAGGCTATGAGATCCGGCAGGAGGTTAAGTATAGCGTCGTTCTAAACTAGCTTTAGAAGTGCACGTACATATTATTCTGCCATAGGGTTGTTGTGGTCAGTGGGAGCAGCGGAAGCATAGCGGGCAAGTAGCTTATGTCTATTTACAGACTAAAGCAGTTATAGCGGAGATAGATCATCTATTTTTAATGTGACATTCAAGGGTTTGACTTCATCAGAATAGGGGATGGATCTGTTAAGAAGGTAGTAGGGTGTGATGTTCTGGTATTTGGATGACATACACAGAGTAGGAAGTAAAATTCCTATACTACGATCGGTCGTACTGTGGTTGTCACACATTTTTTTCTCCACATAGGATATGGATATATTATCTAACATTCTGGTACTAGATCTATGGTTTTAGATCTAGGTTTGGGTAGTATCCCAATGTGGGTACTTTGACAGTATTCTAATAGTATTTTAGAATAAATGACTCCTGGCATGGTGGTGTACCTGCAGGTGATGGAGTCACCCTCTCTAAAGGTGTCTTACAGACTAAAGTGTAGAGGGATGTGCATGATTGGCAGATCACTTGCTTAGGAAATTGAGTCAATCGTGAGATGTCAAGTACCACACCAGATATTGTTTTTGCACTAGATGTGATAAGTTTATATTAATCCAATCCTAAAGAAACATAAAGAAGCAGTTTTAGAACATAAGTGCATGTTCTACGGATTTGATAACGGCAGCCTCCTTCGGGAGACGGTTATCATTCCAGGCTTCAAAGGTGACATGGATGACAGAGTGATTGTCAGAGTTATAGTTTTCCCTCTGACGAGGGGAAGTATTATGGACAGGTGGTCTAAGAGGATACTGTGGGAGGCATGGTGCACGATACTGATTAGGTTCAGTTGACTATACAGTCTAAGAAGTTTGGATTTGGAGTTCATTTATGAACTAGGTCCCATCAGATATCCAGACATATTCTAAGACAGGTATTACTCGATTCGGGAGATGGCTTTCTCCGCGAACTTGAGATTAAGAGAGACATAGAAAGAAACATCAGGGCGGATCCACTCACTAAGGCTATTTCTCGAACACAAGAGTTTTACAAACATGCTTTGTGAAACTGATGAGTAGAGGAGTTGGGTGTTCGGTATCACACGGGCTGTGAGTATGCGACATCGCAATAATTAGCCTTAAGTGCAAGTGGGAGATTATTGGATATAGTGCCCTCAAAGTCAATTATTGGATTGCAGGTACGTGATTGCAATGATTGAGGGAGGACCTATACCGGTAGCACAGTCTTATTCGAGATGATAGTATGCTATCTGGTTTGCCTTTATCAGTCGTATACAGGTTAAGGTGATTGATCACTATTACACGTTGATAGAGCCCTTAGGATCTTTCTTGACTACCAACAGTATGATGGCGATCATATACGTGAGAGTTTGGTAGTCTATAAGCACATCCTTAATTGTTGTCCCTAGTCGTGGGAGTTTCGAGACAGGGCATCGATACTCCGGAGTAGACTAGTGTATACAGTCTAGACCCCGACGAGGGGCGGTGGCCGGTCTCACAAGCCACTGGTGTCCGTTGGATCACCTAAGATGTATACAGGTGCTCATTGGGTTATGAGTACACCGGACAGGACTCGCCGGGAACCTGCTAGTTGGTATGATACCTAGCGTCAGATAGCAGTTCCCTGGTGACATGTGTACAGGTTTGTTCATCGACCTGAGGTCGTCATTTGTCTCGTGTGAGTTCCCACTGTGCTTTGATTTCTACTCTACCACGGATCAAAGGAGTCATGCAAACAGGTCTTTTTTGGGTACAGTCCCGAGCCACATGGAGGCAAGTGAGCGGATCGGCAGGGGATTCGTCTCTCCCGGTATTGGGGGTGAGATCGCCCTGTATCTAGGAAAGCCATTACACCAAGTCCTTGGCCAAAACAGGTGAGAATTACTGGTAAGTATTCCAGTAGTTTCTCAGGGTGTTCCGGGCTTGTCTCCGACACGACTTATACCGCTATTGGGGGTCTGACGTTACCAGCCCCCTAGGCCCGATATGCGATACTCATAGACGAACGGACCGGACTGTATGTATATTGTCACTGTTAGGCTCAGTAGGGTTCCAGGATGAGTTCACTCATCGGCTTCCCTTGAGGTCAGTACATGGGCAGCCGTTACGCACTGCTAGTGCCGCTGACGTACTTGTGGTTAAACCCACTGCCAGGGTATCGATGAGTCATTAGAGTCCCCCACAGATAGTTTCCCAAGTTCGGGCGAAACGTTGTAGAGGCCGTATGGTTTTATGGCAGGGTTCGGAAAATGCACGTGCGTTTACGCACGTGTCATATTTCGGGCAGATATTACTGGTGGGCTTTGGTTTAAGCCGGATCCATGTATTATATTGTGTAGATAAAATATCTTTGTCTCAGTTGCATTTGTATTCGGTCGTAATACAAATGCGGGTATGTATGTACAGTTACGGGGTTATCCTGAAATTCGTTTCGGGATCACTTTTCGAAGTTGCCAGTTTTCTATCACCCGTCTTAAACATTCGGTTTAATGCAGAATTATCTTTTTCTTTTGGGTGAGTCATGATGGTGAGTCATCTGGAAGCTTATAGATTGATGACTAGGTTTCATGACTAATTGTTTGCATTAAATGGTTTGATGAGGTGTTTAAGTGAGTCACCTTTTTCCATTAATTCCTTTTTGTATTTGCTTAAGATATTGTTGCTAATGGTCACCCCTTTGCTCCTACACTCACCCCCTCCTCTCTTTTAAAGTGGCTGGCCCCCGTTGTATGATGATAGGATTTTGGTTCATGGAAATTTCATAGCTCATTTCTCATTACTCCATTAAAAGGCAACTTCATTAACCGTTCATCCATAGTTTTGGATGAAACGATACAAAGTATTCTACACTATCTCTACATCAATCTTGGACATGTCGGCTAGCAAACTTCATGTCCGAGTTGCCTCGGTTCAGAGGCGGGAGCCCGTATAAAGATCCGTTGACGTGGTGCCACCTGGACGAGGAGACCGGAGATCGAGTGAGATCGCAGATGCCGCAAAGGAGCGTGGGATGATGGCTAAAGACCGAAGGACTTGGATCGTTCGGTATAGCCTTTCTACCTCTTTACAATTTGTTAGTTTAGCGTTAATGACAAGATCCGGGTTATAGTATGCGATAGCGCCAGTTATAAAAGTTTTTGTTCCGCGTTTGGCGTCAGAATGACGGCCGGGGCGCTACCGTAGACTTACACTTCTGTCACCTGGGAACTGTTATCTGACGATAGGTATAGTACCAACCAACAGTTCCCGACGAGTCCTGTCCAGTGTACTCGTAACCTAACGAGCACCAGCATATTATCTCCAGTACGACGTACTAATGGCTGTGGGACAGACCATCTCCCCTGCTGGGATGAGAAGCGTATACGCTAGTCTACTCCGGAGTATCGATGCCCCGTCTCGATAATCCTACGACTAAAGACCTGTATAAGGATGTGCTTGTAGATTACCCATCCTCCACTAGTGCGACTGCCATCACAATGCTGGTAATCAAGCAAAGATCCTAAGGGCTCCACTAATATGTATAAGCGATATGCTAAAATAAACACATGCACATATTGAAGTAGAAACAAACCAAGTAGCATACTACCATTTTGAGAAAGATTGTCTATAAAACTGTGCATATCCCAAGCTTCCATTAAGTAATATACAAACTAGTATGATACAGTAATGGCCTCTAGGGCATAAACACTAACAATCTCCCACTTGCACTAGGGCCATGTACTGGCGTATCGAAGGCCTATCATCTCGATCAGCCGCTCGAACTGAGTCTGGGGTATGGCCTTCGTGAGTAGATCTGCAGTGTTATTCTCCGAATCTACTCTCCTCACCTCGATCTCCCGGCGATCTACGATCTCCCTGATCAGGTGGTATTGCCTCAAAATGTGTCTGGACTTCTGATGGGACCTGGATTCCTTCGCTAAAGCTATAGCGTCGTTGTTGTCACAATACAGCGGTATTGGATCAACAATGGTAGGAACCACCTGAAGCTCCGTGAGGAACTTCTTCATCCAGACAGCTTCCTTTGCGGCATCGAAAGCATCTATGTACTCCGCTTCCATAGTTGAGTCAGCAACGGTTTCCTGCTTGGAGCTCTTCCAACAAACCGCCCCTCCATTGAGGGTAAAGACATAACCCGACATGGACTTGGAGTCATCCTTGTCACTCTAGAAGCTGGAGTCAGCAAAAGCCTCGATTTGGAGGTCTTTTCCGCTATACACCAAGAACATCTCCTTAGTCCTCTCAAGTACTTGAGAATGTTCTTTACTTCTATCCAGTGTTTCTCCCCTGGGTCCGACTGATACCAGCTTACAACGCTCAATGCGTATGCTACATCTGGTCTGGTACACAATATCGCATACATTATAGAGCCTACCGCAGATACGTAGGGTATAGATGACATGCGGGCCCTTTCCAAATCAGTCTTGGGAGACATCTCTTTGGAGAGGGTGATTCCGTGACAAGCCGATAGATTACCGCGCTTTGAATCTTCCATACTGAATCGTTTCAGTATGGTGTCGATGTACCTGGACTGCGAAAGTCCCAACATCCTTTTAGATCTATCACGATAGATCTGGATCCCCAGAATGTAGTTGGCATCGCCCAGGTCCTTCATGGAGAACCTCTGTGACAAGAATCCTTTGACTGACTGTAGCATAGGAATGCCATTTCCTATTATGAGAATGTCATCCACGTATAAGACGGGGAATACCACAGTTCCCCCTACAATCTTACTGTAAATGCATGGTTCATCCGGATTTTTGATAAAGCCGAATTCTTTGACAGTATCATCAAAGCAGATGTTCCAACTCCGCGATGCCTGCTTTAGTCCATAAATGGACTTAAGCAACTTGCATATTTTACCGCTGCTCACACTCTGAATGAAACCCTTCGGCTGATCCATATAGACGCACTCTTCCAAATTTCCATTTAGAAAAGCCGTCTTTACGTCCATCTGCCAGATCTCATAATCGTGGAAGGCAGCAATGGCAAGAAGGATCCGAATGGATTTGAGCATAGCCACTGGAGAATAGGTTTCGTCATAGTCTAAACCAGGTCTTTGTTAGTTATGTATATGCCCTAGAGGCCATTGTTGTACATATGATGTATATTATAATGGATGCTTGGTTATATATAGAGATGACTTTCTTGCTCGTCATGATAGTATGCTATTTGGTTTCACTTTATCTTAACATGTTGACTTGTATTGGTTTACTGTTTTACTCTCACATGTTGATAAAGCCCTTAGGATCTGTACTCGACTACTGGGACTATGATGAGATCATACTAGTGGGGCCGCGGTAGTCGATGAGTACATCCTATAACTGTTCCTAGTCGAGGGTATATCGAGACAGGGCATCGATACACCAGAGTAGACTAGCGTATACGCATCTTGACCCATATGATGGGTGATGGATGATCCCATATCCATCGGTGTTTGACATCAGAGATGGTGTATGGGTGCTCAGTGGAGACTGGGTACACTGGACGGACTCGCCGAGAACTCCCAGATGGTGATATACCACACGTCAGATGGCAGTTCTCCGGTGACACAGGTACAGGGTAGTCTGAAGACCCGAGATCGTCATAGAGTCTTGTGTGATTCCCACTGTGCCTTGATTTCCACCTTACCACGTCCAAGAGGGCGTGCAAAACGGTGGCTTTTGGGTACAGTCCTGAATCACATGGAGGCAATGAGCGATAGGAGGGGATTCGTCTCTCCTGGTATAGGGAGTTGATGTTGTGCTGTGTTCGATTGGCTATAACTGGAAGTCCCTGGTCAGGGCTGATATAGAGATTTACTGGTAAGTGTTACTAGTAGTTTCTCGACCCGTTATGAGCCATACATCGACACGACTTATCGGTTACTGGGGTCTGACGTATACCACCCCTAGACTTGATATGCGACATATCAGACGAACAGACCGGACTGTACGGGAGTGTTACTGATTGGATTCACAGGAGAACGCACAGGCTAGCTTGTTGATCTTCTGATCGCTCAATACCTGGGTGGCTGTTACGTTTAGCTGACCGCTTGCAGCTTGTGGGTGTTTGATATGATCATCACCTGCTACCGGCGTATTGACGATTCTTTAGAGTCCTACACAGAGGTTTCTTGGCTCAGGCGAAACAGAGTAGTGGCACATATGTGATATGCGCAGGAGCGAGAATAATGCGATATGGGATACCGTATTATATTCTCGCGATATATGGATATGAATCGGGTCATCGGATCAAGTGTTGATTCGATGAATCGGTACATGATATATTAGCCGGTTATATTCGATATAGCCGGATCGTCGGATCAAGTGTTGATTCGATGATTTAATATATAATAATATATATGATATATTATTATATTAACTAATATTGGCTTACTTTATTATTTCATTTTCTCAGTGGATGATACATTGATATATATGCGATATATGTTAATTGTATTATTTTCTTTTGTTGCAAATATATAATATATATGTGATATATATTATTGTGACATGATATGATTAATTGTTAAACATGTTTAAGGATGATTAATTGAGGTTAGGGTTTGATTGGGTTTAGTTGCTTCAAGTTCTTTCTAGAAGCAATTTTCTTTTGTCATTTGTAAAGATATTTTGGATGACACATTTTTTAACTTAACCAAACCCTAACCCTAGTTGTTTCTCTACACATTCTCATCCATTCATCCTTGACCATGGTTAATAATTAAATCATATGTTTATATTTCTATTCATCACAAAAGGAAAAGATTATTGATTATCTTTTTGATTATCCATCATCTTCTTCTTCTTCTCTCTTGAAGAAGCTCTCTTGATTTTCTTAAGTGATGATAAAATATGAGAAAATGATATAGAAAGAAAGCAAAATCACTACTCTCTCATCCTCATCTTATCTAGCCCTTGGGATTAGGGTGTTCTTCTCTTTAGAGTGAGATAGCTTGAGTTCTTCGAAACCTCGACGTAGATCATCGGAGATTTGGATTACGACGAGCTAGAATGGATCGTTCGAGTCGTGGAGCCTCTCATGAGTCCGGGAGATCGTGGATCACGGCAAAGGGACTTCTACTCGGAGCTTGTGAAGTGAAGGAGCGGACTACAAAGGTTGTAATCCCTCACACTTAGATAAATGTTATCTATTTACATGTTAAACCCTAATAATCTAGCAAAGATCCCGGCTTTGGGTTGTTCGGCACGTCTAAAATTTAATCCGGGCATGTTTGATGCCTTAAGAACCTTCACAAGAGTGCCTAGGAACCCGACAGTGGTATCAGAGCCAGGCTAGAGCATTAGGCGATGTGTTTACGAAGTTAAAACTCCGATCGAACGCGAAACGACGAAAAAAACCCACTCTCTGGAAATTTTTTAAAAATTGGGATTTTTCTGAATTAAAAATATGTAAAAAAATCAGCAGGGAAATCTAAGAATTACCATAAAACCCGAGCCCCTAATTCGACCAAACGGCGGCGGAAGCGCGGCGTAATCATGGCTTGCGCGGCGCTTCCGCGGCGGAACAGTGAAATCAGGACACGTGGCTTCATGGTAATTCCCGTAGTTGCTTGCTGAGTATTCTGGATATTTTTATTCTGTTCCAGGTGTTTAAAATTCTGGGGTTTGTTTTGTAATAGTAGACTCGATCGGAATATTTAAGTTCGTATTTCTTTCCGGATATTTAGAAACTGTTAAACTGGTTGAACGGATATCATTAACCCACTTTATTCCGGCACGGCAAACTTTCAAGCGTTGAATTTTTATTGGGTTTAAATATTTCGGAAAATTGTACAAGTTAAGCGGTGGACCCTCTAGAAGACAACAAACCTTAACTCGATTATGTGACCGTCTTGAACTGCCTTTTGAACCTTCGGGTTTGAGGCAGTACGGCGTGCCACATGTGAGGCGTTGGCTTGGCCCTTCTACGGCTGGATCACTGGTACTGTGACATATTCTGGGATTATTTGAACTCCGCTCAAGAGTTGAGCACTTCGGAAAATTTTGGGTGTTTGATTATCTGTTCAAATAGTTTAATACCGTATATTTATCTGGAATGTGATACAATATGTGGAATTCATAGAGTTAGGCATGAAATACGAAGTATGTGATATTTCGGATTTACGATGTCTAAAGTGATTGTGGATTCCAAATATTGTAGTTTTACACTTTCTTTTCTGTGACCGTAAGCGTAGTATGTGGTGTATCGCCGGCTTCGTTGCTATACATCAACGACAATCGGGATACGCATACTTGCTTACGTTGATGATATGAGATATTATGTGTTGCTGTGATATGTTATATTGGATCGTCGCGATCAGAATAGCCGGGGGTTTTATGTGAGATGAGGGTTTTTATTTTCATTCATGTAAAATTCTTTTGTAATGTAATATTCTTTTATTTGGGGCACTTCCTGGTTGCGGTTGCTGTCACCAGTGTATATTATTTACTTTTCCGCATTAGGTAGACCCAAGGAGGGGAGCACAAGTAACCGGGTTCTAGGGTCCAGTGGGAGGCCATCTCGAGGAGTCGAGACCGGGTCTCCTAACCCTAGAATTGGCAGAGTTACTTGCCGCTCTCGTAGGGGTCTTGGGATGTGGGTTTGGCTATTCGTCGCGACCGTGGAATCCGTGTTTTATACAGGCTCGTATTGAAAACACGGACGTCCTAGTATATCCAATATTTCATATATGTTCTTCTGCTGCAATGTTCTGTGATGAGATCATATTACTGCCTGAGACGAATGCTTATACTATATATATATGCTGATATATAAATATTACTGCTTTCGTTTCTTCTGTGATGCTTAGGAAGCATAAGCTGATGGGATTTGTTATTAATGAGATTAATAAAAGAAAAGAAACCTAAAGATGTTGTAGAATCAAAAACTTTATAAAAGGGGTAGCTACAGTTTTGCTTTGCACAGTGATATATACGATATATCCTGCACCTTATTCGATGAGGAAAGGACCGAGATCCCTTCACCGGGAGTGACTCCTTTAGCGAAACTGGCAGATGCTACAAAACGCGGTCTGTCTTTTGATTGCTTTAAGTGTTTTGCTTTGCACAGCGGTATATATGATATATCCTGCACCTTATTCGATGAGGAAAGGGCCGACGATCCTTTCACCGGGAGTGACCCCTTTAGCGAAACTAAGAAAAGCCTCAAAAACACTCCTTTTCAAAACTTCACTCGATTCTACGACGATATCAAGTTCATTACGCTCAGGGTTTTCTGAAAAACCTGCGTAGCCCTCCGTCATTTTAGATATAGACTAGTTAGTATTCGTGCTGCGTTTGTTGACCTTAGCCAAGGCGTGGTGTACGGTAGCTAATTAGTATTTATCTACTAAAACATGAGATGTGATTGAGTTAGGGTAGTCGTGCGACTTTGTTGACCTTAGCCAAGGGTCGTACGGGTGGGTTTAATTCAATCATGAAATGACGGGTTGAACTTGACTAGCGCTTATGATTTGTTGACCTTAGCCAAGGTCATAAGTTGCTAGGGGCAAAAGCATTATCGGGAATTTCAAGTGTTGAAATTTGCAATGAGATTGCATACCTCCTATGAGATAGTTGGATCCTGATACCCACTGCGAGTAAGAGTTACTCCTGGGAGAGTTTTACACAGGACAATTAGTCATTCAAGTAGGTGTCTAAGAAAAGTGTTAACGAGGTTACGCCTCTGGGAAAACGAGGTTTACATTAATTAGGTCCGTGCGATAGCACGGGGAACCTCCCTCAAAGTACCAACACTGATCTGGCTGAAAGATTGACGAA
Organism: Agapanthus africanus; assembly: GCA_030015575.1. Lineage (NCBI taxonomy): Eukaryota > Viridiplantae > Streptophyta > Magnoliopsida > Asparagales > Amaryllidaceae > Agapanthus > Agapanthus africanus. The sequence goes on along the minus strand of JASDDO010000004.1, from coordinate 125,870,860 downwards.
ATTGTAGGGTGTAATTAATCCCGGCTAATCTTACCTTTTTGGGGTTTTAAGGTAGATTTGATAAAAACAGTGGGAGACATCCTGATTAGATAAGATAATAACCAATCTAATCTTGCAAGAGCATACGCTAAAGTGTTTTCTTCTCTCTCTCTCCAGGTAGCGACCATTTCAGGCCATAATCAAGATAATAATATGGATGTATTGACTGAACCTGATTATTGTACTGAGCAAGGGAACGTCAGACCCGTTCTTTCTTATAAGAGTTATAAGACTGAACAGGAAACAGGAGAATATCTGGATTCTCACACCGCCCAAAAGAACATGCATGTTGATGCATCTTCTTCGGGTGTGTTTGTTATTGAGAACTGTTTCTCAGTTCACCCTACGTCCTGGGTATTAGATACCGGATCAGGATCCCACATATGCAAACAGTTGCATGGGCTACGTAAAGGTAGAGAACTGGGAAAAGGTGATCATTCCGTTCAAGTTGGGAACGGTGCAAGTATTGTAGCCAAAGCAGTTGGCGAATATCACCTTGTATTACCAAGTCGTAATACACTGATTCTAAATGAATGCTATTATATACCGAACATGATGTGCAACATTATATCAGTTTCTTTATTGAGTAAAGAGGGATATAATTTTGTAGTACAGGATAATGTTATGAACATATTCCTAGATCAAAAGTTGATTGCATCAGGCTCGTTACATAATGGCATATTCATTCTAAATCAGAATACAGTCCTGAATATACAAAACACACACAAGAGGAAAAGTTCAGATGTGAACGAATCCTACTTGTGGCATTGTAGACTTGGTCATATCAATGCGACACGACTGGCTAAGTTACATAGAGATGGTTATTTGAATCCGTTCGAATTATCATCTTATGATACTTGCCATTCATGTCTCAAAGGAAAAATGACCAAAGCTCCGTTTAGTGGACACGGAGAAAGAGTTGCTGAACTCTTAGGACTGGTACATAGTGATGTATGCGGTCCCATGTCTACGCATGCCAGGAATGATTCTTCCTACTTCATTACATTCACTGACGATCTCTCAAGATTCGGATATGTATTCCTGATGAAACACAAATCTGAAGCTTTTGAGAAATTCAGAGAATATAAGAACGAAGTAGAGAACCAAACGGGCAAAAGTATTAAGATTCTTCGATCTGATCGAGGAGGTGAATACTTAAGCGGTGAGTTCCTAGATTATCTAAAAGAGAATGGGATTCTCTCTCAGCGTACTCCACCTTATACACCACAGCACAACGGTGTATCTGAGCGGAGGAATCGCACCCTATTAGATATGGTGCGCTCTATGATGAGTACGGCTGAGTTACCTATTTCCTTTTGGGGGTATGCGCTGGAGACAGCCATATATCTATTGAATAGAGTTCCAACTAAATCAGTGCCTACCACTCCATATGAGATATGGAATGGGAAGAGACCGTCTCTTAGAAGAGTTAAGATATGGGGTTGTCCGGCCTATGTTAAAAAGCAAAATCCGGACAAACTCGAGGCACGATCAGTTCTTTGTAAGTTTGTAGGATATCCAAGCAATTCGTATGGATATCTATTCTACCACGTTGAACAACAAAAGATGTTTGTTGCTCAACATGCCACCTTTTTAGAAAAGGAATTTCTTGAAAAAGAAATTAGTGGCTCTGAGGTAGAACTGGAAGAAGTTCCAGCAGAACAAACTACAACAGATAATTTAGTGGAACCAGAGGATTCAGTAGTACCCGACGAACCCCAGCCTCTCCGCCGATCTAGTAGGGTTTCTCGTCCACCTGAGAGATACTACGGTTTTCTCATTGATGGTGGAAGCGAGGATTGCATCATGGATGATGATGAACCCACTAGTTTCGAGCAGGCCATCACAAGTACTGACTCTGTGAAATGGCTGGATGCAATGCGATCTGAGATGGAATCCATGTACACCAATAAAGTGTGGATTTTAGAAAATGCTCCTGAAGGGGTAAAACCCATTGGGAGCAAGTGGATTTTTAAAAAGAAATTTGGTGTAGATGGAAAAGTTGAGACTTTCAAAGCTAGACTTGTAGCAAAGGGTTTTCGTCAACGTCCAGGTGTGGATTATGACGAAACCTTTTCTCCAGTAGCTATGCTTAAGTCCATCCGGATCTTACTTGCCATTGCTTCATACCATGACTACGAAATCTGGCAAATGGATGTTAAGACCGCCTTTCTAAACGGTGATTTAGAAGAGTGCGTGTACATGACTCAGCCAGAGGGCTTCGTAGATAGTGGGAACAGCGGAAAGGTGTGCAAGCTGCTTAAATCCGTTTATGGGTTAAAGCAAGCATCGCGGAGTTGGAACATCTGTTTTGATGTTGTAGTCAAAGAGTTTGACTTCATCAAAAATATAGATGAACCTTGTATCTATAAGAAGGTAGCAGAGGGTAAGGTAGTCTTCCTCGTATTGTACGTGGATGACATACTCTTGATAGGAAATGATATTCCTATGCTGCAATCAGTCAAGCTCTTCTTATCACAGAGATTCTCAATGAAAGATCTAGGTGATGCCTCCTGCATATTGGGAATCATGATCTATAGAGATAGATCTAAACGGATACTGGGATTGTCCCAATCCAGGTACATTGACACCATACTGAAGAGGTTTAGTATGGAAGAATCCAAACGTGGGAATCAGCCCACGATATCTGGACTCACTCTCTCCAAAGAGATGTCTCCCAAGACTGATTTGGAGAGAGGTCGCATGCAAGGGATACCCTATGCTTCGGCAGTAGGCTCTATCATGTATGCGATGCTATGTAACAGACCCGATGTAGCATACTCACTAAGTGTAGTGAGTCGGTATCAAGCAGATCCAGGAGAGAGTCATTGGACAGCAGTGAAGAACATTCTCAAGTACTTGCGAAGGACTAAGGAGATGTTCTTGGTGTATGGTAACGGAGAACTCCAGGTGGAGTCCTTTACCGATTCCAGCTTCCAAAGTGATAAGGACGACTCTAAGTCGCATTCGGGTTTTATCTTCACCCTCAATGGAGGGGCGGTATGTTGGAAGAGTTCCAAACAGGATACCGTTGCAGACTCAACAATGGAGGCAGAATACATCGCTGCCAACGATGCTGCCAAAGAGGCTGTCTGGATCAAGAAGTTCATTAGTGAACTTGGTGTGGTTCCATCCATTGAACATCCAATACCTCTGTATTGCGATAACAATGGAGCTGTGGCTTTGGCCAAGGAACCCAGGTCCCATCAGAAGTCCAGACATATTCTGAGGCGGTATCACCTGATCAGGGAGATAGTTGATCGCCGGGAGATCGAGGTCAGGAGAGTAGATACGAAGGACAACACTGCGGATCCATTCACGAAGGCTATTCCCCAGATACAGTTTGAGAGATTATTCGGGATGCTAGGTATGAGATACTACAGCAGCTGGCCTTAGTGCAAGTGGGAGATTGTTAGTTATGTATATGCCCTAGAGGCCATTGTTGTACATATGATGTATATTATAATGGATGCTTGGTTATATATAGAGATGACTTTCTTGCTCGTCATGATAGTATGCTATTTGGTTTCACTTTATCTTAACATGTTGACTTGTATTGGTTTACTGTTTTACTCTCACATGTTGATAAAGCCCTTAGGATCTGTACTCGACTACTGGGACTATGATGAGATCATACTAGTGGGGCCGCGGTAGTCGATGAGTACATCCTATAACTGTTCCTAGTCGAGGGTATATCGAGACAGGGCATCGATACACCAGAGTAGACTAGCGTATACGCATCTTGACCCATATGATGGGTGATGGATGATCCCATATCCATCGGTGTTTGACATCAGAGATGGTGTATGGGTGCTCAGTGGAGACTGGGTACACTGGACGGACTCGCCGAGAACTCCCAGATGGTGATATACCACACGTCAGATGGCAGTTCTCCGGTGACACAGGTACAGGGTAGTCTGAAGACCCGAGATCGTCATAGAGTCTTGTGTGATTCCCACTGTGCCTTGATTTCCACCTTACCACGTCCAAGAGGGCGTGCAAAACGGTGGCTTTTGGGTACAGTCCTGAATCACATGGAGGCAATGAGCGATAGGAGGGGATTCGTCTCTCCCGGTATAGGGAGTTGATGTTGTGCTGTGTTCGATTGGCTATAACTGGAAGTCCCTGGCCAGGGCTGATATAGAGATTTACTGGTAAGTGTTACTAGTAGTTTCTCGACCCGTTATGAGCCATACATCGACACGACTTATCGGTTACTGGGGTTTGACGTATACCACCCCTAGACTTGATATGCGACATATCAGACGAACAGACCGGACTGTACGGGAGTGTTACTGATTGGATTCACAGGAGAACGCACAGGCTAGCTTGTTGATCTTCTGATCGCTCAATACCTGGGTGGCTGTTACGTTTAGCTGACCGCTTGCAGCTTGTGGGTGTTTGATATGATCATCACCTGCTACCGGCGTATTGACGATTCTTTAGAGTCCTACACAGAGGTTTCTTGGCTCAGGCGAAACAGAGTAGTGGCACATATGTGATATGCGCAGGAGCGAGAATAATGCGATATGGGATACCGTATTATATTCTCGCGATATATGGATATGAATCGGGTCATCGGATCAAGTGTTGATTCGATGAATCGGTACATGATATATTAGCCGGTTATATTCGATATAGCCGGATCGTCGGATCAAGTGTTGATTCGATGATTTAATATATAATAATATATATGATATATTATTATATTAACTAATATTGGCTTACTTTATTATTTCATTTTCTCAGTGGATGATACATTGATATATATGCGATATATGTTAATTGTATTATTTTCTTTTGTTGCAAATATATAATATATATGTGATATATATTATTGTGACATGATATGATTAATTGTTAAACATGTTTAAGGATGATTAATTGAGGTTAGGGTTTGATTGGGTTTAGTTGCTTCAAGTTCTTTCTAGAAGCAATTTTCTTTTGTCATTTGTAAAGATATTTTGGATGACACATTTTTTAACTTAACCAAACCCTAACCCTAGTTGTTTCTCTACACATTCTCATCCATTCATCCTTGACCATGGTTAATAATTAAATCATATGTTTATATTTCTATTCATCACAAAAGGAAAAGATTATTGATTATCTTTTTGATTATCCATCATCTTCTTCTTCTTCTCTCTTGAAGAAGCTCTCTTGATTTTCTTAAGTGATGATAAAATATGAGAAAATGATATAGAAAGAAAGCAAAATCACTACTCTCTCATCCTCATCTCATCTAGCCCTTGGGATTAGGGTGTTCTTCTCTTTAGAGTGAGATAGCTTGAGTTCTTCGAAACCTCGACGTAGATCATCGGAGATTTGGATTACGACGAGCTAGAATGGATCGTTCGAGTCGTGGAGCCTCTCATGAGTCCGGGAGATCGTGGATCGCGGCAAAGGGACTTCTACTCGGAGCTTGTGAAGTGAAGGAGCGGACTACAAAGGTTGTAATCCCTCACACTTAGATAAATGTTATCTATTTACATGTTAAACCCTAATAATCTAGCAAAGATCCCGGCTTTGGGTTGTTCGGCACGTCTAAAATTTAATCCGGGCATGTTTGATGCCTTAAGAACCTTCACAAGAGTGCCTAGGAACCCGACAGTCTTTGACGAAAACCCTTTACAACAAGTCTAGCTTTATAGGTTTCAACCTACCAATCTACACCAATCTTCTTTCTGAAGATCCATTTGCAGCCTACGGGTTTTACCTCTTCTGGTGCAATGTCCAAAGTCCAAACTTTGTTGGTGTACATGGACTCCATCTCGGTCCACATTGCATCCAGCCATTTTACTGAGTCACCATTCTGAATGGCTTGCTGGAAGCTAGTAGGCTCATCATTTTCAATGACGCAATCCACTCGATCCCTGTCTATGAGAAAACCGTAGTATCTCTCGGGCGGATGAGGCTTCCTACTATTCCTGCGGAGTGGCGCTGGGATGTCCGGTTCTCCTGAAGCTTCTGGTTCTACCAAGCTTTCAGTAATAGCTTGTGGTTCTGGTATTTCTTCCAGTTCTACTGCGCTCCCACTTGTTCCTTTTTCTAAAAACTGATGTTCCAGAAAGTGGGCATGATGAGAAACAAAAACCTTTTGTTCCTCTGCGTAATAGAAAAGATACCCCCTGGAGTTCTTTGGGTATCCTACAAACTTACACAGTACTGAGCATGCCTCGAGTTTGTCCGCATGCTGCTTTTTAAGAAAAGCTGGACATCCCCATATCTTCAGATATTGAAGATGGGGTTTCTTCCCACACCACATCTGATATGGTGAGGTAGGCACAGTCTTGGAGGGAACCTTGTTCAAAAGATATGCAGCTGATTCTAGTGTATAACCCCAGAAGGATCGCGGTAACTCAGCCTTACTCATCATGGAACGAACCATATCAAATAGGGTTCGATTCCGTCTTTCAGATACACCGTTGCGTTGTGGTGTGTATGGAGGAGTAAGCTGAGAGAGAATTCCATTCTCTTTTAAGTAGTCCAGAAACTCGGCACTTAAGTATTCACCACCTCGATCAGATCTCAGTGTCTTGATACTCTTGCCTGTTTGTTTTTCAACTTCATTCTTGTATTCCCAAAATTTCTCAAAGGCCTCGGATTTATGCTTCATCAGGAAGACAAGTCCATACCTAGAGAAATCATCCGTAAAAGTAATGAAGTATGAATAACCACTTCGCGCATGTATAGACATTGGACCACACACGTCACTGTGTATGAATCCCAAGAGCTCGCTCGCTCTTACTCCTTGTCCAGTGAACGGAGTCTTTGTCATCTTTCCCATGAGACAAGATTCACAAGTATCATAGGACTGATACTCGAACGGATTCAAGTATCCCTCTTTATGTAACTTTGTTAACCGTGTCTCATTGATGTGACCCGGTCTACAATGCCATAAGAAAGCCTGATTTAATTCCGGAGACTTTCTTTTAAGTGTGTTCTGGACATTAAAAACCTGAGCTTGATCCAATACGTATATTCCGTTTTCTAATGTACCTGATCCAATCAGAACTTGATTTAGGTGGATGTGGACCACATCGTTTACAAAAGTAAAATCATATCCTTTCTTAGAAAGTGAGGATACAGATATGATATTACAAGGCATACTAGGTACATACAAACAGTTACGCAGAATCAATATCTGCCCACTTGTCAATCCAAGGTGATATTCCCCTACGGATTCAGCGTCCACGCTCATTCCGTTAGCAACTCTGAGAGTGATATCACCTACCCTGATAACTCTACGGTTTCTCAAAGACTGTAATGAATTACAGATGTGAGATCCTGATCCGGTATCCAATACCCAGGAAGTAGTGTTAATGACATACAGTTTTCTATTACAAACACACCCGAAGCCGAAGCCACAACATGCTTCGAATCCTGGCTACTGGCTTTCAAAGCCCTGCAATCTTTCTGCCAATGTCCTTTCCCGTAACAATAGGAACGTCCCCCCTTCACTACATCCAGTCCCAAATCTTTTGCCCTTCCCTTTCCTTCTTCTTCCCTGGTTTCCTTCAGGGTATAAGTAGAGAGCAGAGACTGTAGAATCAAGTCAGTATTTGAACCGTTCTTCAACGTGGTCTTCAGGTCCATGAGCTCATCAAAATAGCTAGTCTCTGTAAGGACGTTGCCCCTACAGATGACCCGATAGCCAACCTCGCTTGAAGCAATTCGTTCGAGGTCTCATGTCACGACCCGAAATTGGCACGTGACGGCCCTAATACTATGCAACGTCTACAGGCGTAACGCAGTAAAAGAAAGCCAAAACCCAGAAATCTAAACCATTAAAAGAAAAGAAAAGATAAGAAATATTGTTTAAAAGTCTTTGAAATCACAACCCAAATTCTTTAAAAGTCCAACTTTATTTCCTTTAAAATTTTGGCAGCACCTCCTTTGTAAAAGCTAGCCCCAAAAATGGGTACAACATAAATATAAAGTAAAGCATCCCCAAACGGGAGCAAATACACGCCCAAAGACGGAAAACAATCACCACAACAAATATACGACACCGTAGCGAAGAAATAAAAGACGATAGAAAGGAAACTGTATAAAAGACAACAAGTCACAAATAATATACAATATCGTCCTCACCAAGTCTCTAAGTCAACAAGAAAATATAGTAGATGGAGAGTACAAGGATACAACGAATATACAATACAACAAACGAATAACCACAAAACCCACCTAAGCAAACAACACACTGTGAGCTGATGCGGTATCCGTAGCAAAAGATGATAGAAGAATAGCCTGCCTCGACTACTCTGGGGAACACCCTGCAAAACAAACTGTGGCACAACGGGGGTGAGTTGCCAACTCGTGAATATTAAATAACATATGCAGGTAATCGCAAGTATGCACGTACAGCGTGAATCTAACATGTGCAATTAATAGCAATAAAAAGTCATATGAATGCAATAATCATGAAAGGTACACTAGCAGGTACAACTAATACATGAAGCAATGCATATAAATAAAGGTATGTAAATGCAACAGTCATGAAAGGTACTCTAACAGGTACTACTAATACATGAAGCAGTGCATAAACAATAAATGTGGAGTAAGGAATAAAATATGTCATTTCCATGGAATCCTGACATCGTGGTACGATCACAATCCATCAAGACAAATCCAAATCCCAATTTCTCAAATCAGCCCCCAAATTGGCTCTCATATCATATAAGTCTCACAGATCCTGTGTCACGACCCGAAAGTACGGAACGTGACCGGCACTTAGATTACGAAGCGTCTAGAAGCGCCACGTGACCTAAGTAAGCCGAAGCCCAGAAATCTAAACCATAAATGAAGAAAAAGAAGAAAAGAAAAGAAAACAAGTATAAAAACATCAGCAAATTTTACCAAAAATTTCGGCAGAGTCTCCTCTGTAAAACTGGCCCCCAACGGGTAAAACAAGTATAATATGAATAAACAATAAAAAGCATCCCCAAACGGGTGCTAGCTCAACGCCAACAGGCGGAGACAACCACAACAATCACAATAATATACAACGCCAAAGGACGAGGCTCAAATCTCAAAAGAAAACACAAACCACCAGATCAGAATAACACATGCGCGACTCTAAGGTCGAAATAAACAACTGGTCCAATAAACTTATCAAGTAATACAAATATGGTTGATGGAGCTTCTAGATACAAATGAAATGATAAAATACAACGGCGGTTCAGATACAAAAGAACCAACCTACCGTGCAAATCACCCGAAATGAAAATGATGTGCCAGCAACTGCCAAGGGAAACCTGTACATCGCACCTATAAAGAATTTGGCACAACGGGGGTGAGTTGCCAACTCGTGAGTAGAAGACATCTACGAAAAGAAATCGAATGCACGACGCTATCCTAGGTCATAATAATACACTACTATTTCCCATACATCTAGTAATAGCAGGGTAATACTACGTATAAGTGCAAATACTCCGTGTCGTGTCAGTGCCTCATGTGATACTATGTCATATGAAATGAAATGCATGCACCATGAATGTAAAGTAACAAATCCTGAAATCCAGATATATATGTATAAGAACTCTTTAGCTGTTATCATAGTAAAGTGTGTATAAGCATCTGAAATCTCCACAATGAAATCCATGGAAATCCGTGTCAAGTATCGACACAATACATATAACCTCAAGTCTCAATATGTCGGGCTCCGTCAGTCCGGATCGGCCCATATCATCAAATCCCACGACAACGGTCGGTATCCTCCGGATATCCGCCGCGCCAGAAATCACCGGTAGGTAGCCTTCCCCTGCCAGGCTCATCGTCTACAACTCGATCTTCTTGCCCCGGGGTACCATACCGGGCCCACCATGTACCCGAGACGGTTCATCCACTCCTCGAATCGGGTCTCGAAATCCATCAGAAAACATGAAATACTCATGGTGGACGACACATACATCACGAGAAAACCGCATCTTATTTTAAAAAGAGAAGAGGAGAGAGAGAGAAGTTTTGATATATTTTTGCGGTTTTCCCCAAAAATCCAGAAATCTCAAAGAAATCCAAATCTCAAAATCATGAGTAACTATTTGATAAGTGTCGGCATATGTCCATAATACTGCATGATAACACGAAAATATGAATGCATGAATGTCTAAGTAATGAATATCATGTCTTATACTTATCATCAGAGAGTGATCACAATATTATATCGGTTTAGTTGTTAACTGATTCTATCAATAAAAGATAATATGATCTAAAGTGTACGTGACATAGCAATTACCGATGATGATGTGTGTGAGCCGGCAAATAAGTGTGCGTGGAATATGCGCATCATCGGTAATGGTGCTGGTGTCCTAACAGGTAAAGTTTATACAGATTATAGCAACATATAAAAGAACATGCACCATGATGATTACAGTATGAATGTAAATACAGATGTGCATTATCCACTCCTCTGCGCGATACGAGTACAACTACCACTATGTGAGTCGAACCTAAACCAGTGTCCATCAAACATCCTAAGGAACTAAACCTAATAGACTAGTCAGTAAGAAACTAGAGTCTACCTAAGGTCTGAATCAATATCGCTAATAGTCGGCGATTCCGCCTCAATAGCATCACGTACGTAGTACGGCTTTCTCGAATCAAGAGTGCGGATCAATCATCAAATCTAAGCCTCGTACGGTAAAATCCATCGTACGACGTCCCAATATCGGGTTACGGTCAAGTATCTCCTAGGTGTCTCCTCATTCGTATAATGTCATATGTATCTTATTGTGATTAAGTCATACTTATATGATATCGGCATCAGGTCACACCAATATAATGTCGTAATCAAGTTATACATATATCATATAGTGATCAGTCACAAGTTACAGTCCAGGTACTATTCTAGCGTCCCATGTACATCAATATCACCACCACTCCTTATAACTTATATATTCATGTTCATTATCTCATTCTCTAATGATCCGCTAATACTTTATTACGAATGTATAGTCAAGAATCACGGCATCAAGCCCAGTTATACTGTTTCATCATACCTCGGATATCATATCACATCAATGAATCACCTATACGTGTTGTATATATGTGTATATACCTATACCTAGTTCTATATATATACACATACACGTACCCCATGTCGAGTTTCAGTGTGTGCGTGGGTGTGTTTCTATCTGAAACCTACGAACCTCTTCCAAGGTACTCATCCTCTGATATGGTTTTCCTAAATGAGTCTAGTCCAGCCTAGGGTCAATACTAGGGTCCTACTAGGGTCACGTCTGGTTTCCTAATATCAATAAGTACTATTCCTATTCTACGTTGCGGGGGTGCTAAACGCCATCCACCCGACTTCCCCCCGTAGATATGCATCTACTCACCTGGTCCATGTCTGCCGAAGACAGTGTCGCCATCCTCTTCTTCATCGCCCGCAATCCATGTGAGGGGTACCTATATGTAAACATATATAGTATCGTAAACTAAATCACGGACAAAAGTCAAAACGACACACGGAACGCGCATAGGTTAAAACCTATGTCCCGTTCATGCAAAAGAACCAAATTCGCTCGATATCGGCGTACAAACGCTGATTGATCGAGGTAAAAACCAATAAACAACCCTTAGTTTCAAAACCCATTACTTATAATATAAAACTTTGTTCAAATCATCGGAACCCTAAAATCGATCAAATCATCCAATTCCGAAAATCTTGAAAATGTCAATTCACCGTTTTACTTCAAAACTTGACGTTTAATGAAACTAATGGTCATAATATGAATTAAATAACATAACTAAGTTATAGAAACCATTACCATATTTTTATTACACTAATTTGTATTACAAATAAATTTCTAGTTTGCAATTTTATCAATTTTCCACAAGTTACAAGCAAAATTCCACAATTCCACAAGAAAACTTGATTTTGCATGAATTAACTTTTCAAACTACAATTTATAATGATGGTAATATAATGAAACCATAAATTAGATTTTAAATCTCATTAATTAAGAATTTCCAAATTCTAGTTAGCAAAAATAGCATTTTACTTACAATTTATCAATTATCAATAAAAACTAGCAACCAAATTAAGTTTTTCATTCAATTAATATGCTAATATTCTCACTAAAATTACCATCTAATGATAACACCCTTAATAAGAATTTATTTTACCCACAACACATTTTAGAAAAAATCTAGTTAGCTAAATAGTTTAAATTAAACAATTTCGATCAACAATTTACCATACCACCACCATGCAAGAATTTTCCACTCTAAAAGGTGTTAAACTAGATATTATAACCCTAATTAATTAACAAAAACCACCTCTTGAATTTTCAAACCCTAACTTGAATTTTTGAATTTGCAACAAGAATTAATCTAATTAATCTAATTATGCTTTAAAGGAAATATCTAATAGAAATAAATCAAAAGAGAAGGATTTATACCTCCACAACCTCATGTCCAAACTTGAAAATGAGCCTCAAAAATACATGCTTTCCCACTCCAAAATCCATGTAAAGAAGAATAGAGAATAAAGGGTATGAAATAATTAGGATTTTGTGGAATTTAAATTGGATTTTTGAAGTATTTTTGATGATTTTTGGAGTTGAAATAAAAATAGAAAATGGGGGGGCTGCCATGGGGTGTGGCCGGCCATGCAAGGGGGAGAGGGAGAAAGTGAAGAGAGTTTCATGAGTTGTGTAGAAACTTCATGAAATGATATCTCACTTTATGTCTTTTCATGAATTTTCTTCATTTTCTTTCATTTCTTTACTAAAATAACCTAGAAAACTCTAGAAAAATTGGAAAATTTGCAAATAAATTTTGCATGATACACACTAATTTCTAATATGCCATGGTTCACTTTTACAAATTAAAACCATTTAAATTTGTAATTTACACTAATTTAGTGTAAAAATAAAGCTTATGTTAATATTTAAAATAATTAATTTAGGAAAAATATTTTATTAAACTAAAAATTTATAAGTGGCTAAATAAACACTATTTACTAGTAATTACATAATTAAATAGGTATTTTTGAATTTATAATGAAAAACAATTGCGGTTTGATTTTACGAAAAATACATTTTGCTTTACCGAAAATCATAAAATTCACTTAAACAATTTTATTTATTTAATTATTTATTTAATTATTTTTAAAACGTTACATCCTGAATGTACAATATCGAATAAATATCATATATCCTGAATGTACAAATCAGCAATCTCATAAATATCCTGTATCTAATATCAAATGAATCACCTATATCCCAAATCAAATTATCAAGTAAAAATCTAACATCCTAAATATATTTGCATGAATAAATATGATGATGTATATAATTTAATGTCAATACACATATATTAGCGTCCCATTCCACTAATATTGGTGTAAGGGCATATATAACAGCGTCCCATTCCACTGTTATATATACAAAGAAGTAAAAAGAAATATCATGAAAACAATGTGTCAAGCATCGACACAGAAATACTGATCTATCAGGTGCTGTCACCAAGACTGGCAACCTGATAGGTACGTATCACATGCTATCCGAAAAGCACGAGTGCCTAGCTCCAACCCTCGTCTTTCCATGTATCTATACGTACATGACTCCCGTCGATATCCCCATGATAACCGCTGAGTCATTGGTAATGTCACCGGATGGTATGGTTCCCCCACTAACTCATCGTCTAGCTCCACGAAATTCTTGCCCCGGGGTACCTCCGGCCCCCACCATGTACCCATACACGGACCCCCCCTTTCCTCGCGCGGGGTATATATATATATCAGAACCGATAAATCTCATGGTGGCTGCTGAAATATCAAATCAAGGGAAACTGGGTTTTTCAAATAATGCATAATTTCATGAACTCCCACGGTCCCCAAATCAAGAAAACATCATGAAAAATCCATATCACAATGCGAAAATCCATGAATATAATATATGCAAGATAAACGGAAATGTAAGCATATAAAGGAAAAGCCGCTAATTAACTGCAACAAGTTAATATAAATATCACGCGGTTCCTAATTTTCTCCAATTCTAAAATAACATCAGGTAAAGATAAACATGTAGCTATAACCAGATGTATGTGAAAACATAAAGGTATAGCAAGATATATGTATCTACCTATAAGTAATGATGTAGTATACCCCCTGGGTATAAGTGAAATAGGTGTGCAGGGTATACCTGTAGCTATGTCATAAAGTGTGCATGTACCTATCACTAATGGTACAATACTCTATAGGTATACAGGTAACTAGCATGTAAATATGTCAGAGCATATGTGTAAGCATGTAGGTATACAGGTATGTTATAAGTCAATGCGTAAAGAAATATGAATCAAAGTCTCAATGTCCCTAACCAAGCAATATCATATATATAAGTGGGTTGTGCGTGACATGGCAATTATTGACGGTGTGTGTAGCATACAATCAGTGCTCGTGCAACATGAATCGTCAATAATATGTGCAGTGTCCTAAGGATACTAGTCCAAGAACAACAATATCTAAGTAATAGGGTAAATGCGCAATTCTAAATATGACATAGAATATGCGACAGAAATAACATCTCTAGCCCAGACGCATAACGCCATGCTGGCGATTCCCCTGTAGATGTTAAATCTACTCACCAACGCTCCAAGCTAGGTGAATCCTACCACCTGTTTTCCCTTTGTAGCAGTGTTCGTAGTCCCCGCCTGCGAACCTAAAATTTCACAAACACAACACATAAGCAAAACATCCTACAATGACGAAAAGACAACGAAACGCGATGAAAACGCCCGGAAAATTACACTGCGTGCTTAGCGCATCTATCGCGTACGACATCGGCCAAAAACCCTAACTGGGGTCGCTAAACTACAAAACACCAAGTCTAGACCCCGATCGTCCCGATCGCGCAACATAACACAAACAATTACGAGGAATAAAATAGATATAACCTCGCAACAACCAATCGAACCCACGTCGGAAAAACCCCGAAACCTAGTAAGCAATTTATCGCAATATTTCACACTAGTTTCAAGCTAACGCATATCTAGCGATTACAAACACCTTATAATAGCTTAACTAAGCTATCTAAAACATTTCTAAATTTTTAACACTTGCTAAATAAATTTTAGCGAAAACCTAGTAAGCAAAATTGCATAATAAAACAAAATATTCATTAACAATAATTAACATTTTCTACTAGGCTAAGCTTTTCCTAAACACAAATTAACAGTTCAATAAAACATTAAACAATTAAATCAAGTTTTAAACTTAACTTGAATTTCTAAAAACATTTCTAGAATTTTGAAACATGAAATTTAAAGCTTAAATTAACATCAAATTAAGCTAGCATAAAGATTTAAACTTAACAATTAGAGATTAGGGTTAGAATTTTATACCTCCAAATGATTCAAAAACTTGCAACAAGAAAACCAAGATTAGCCTCCAAAATCAAGACTTCATGAAGAACCAAGCATGGTTTAGGGTTAAGGAAATGAAGGAAAATGATTATATTTGAAATTTTGTGATTTTATTTGGATTTTTCATGATTTATTTGTGCAAGAAATGATGAAAATGGAGTGAGAAAAGAAAAGGGCAGCCAAGAACAAGAAGTGGCCGGCCATGAGGGTGTGGGGGGTGTTTTTGTGAATTTTTGTGAAGAAAGTTCTAGTAACAAAACAATAAATGCTTCATTAAATGCATTTTGCCACCTTTCTTTCTTTTTCTTTTTCTTTAAAAAAATTAAATCCTTTGACCAAAAAAATCTAGATATTTAAAAATAAGGTTCTAAAAATAATTGTAGTGATGATTTCCAAGAATTTTCATTTAGAAGAAATTTCCCGATTTACGTGCATATTTTACCGACTAAAATAATATTTTATTTGGGAAAAAATCTATCTAAACCAAAACCTTCCAAATGACCCCAAAGTTCGCGCACAAGATTTATTTTAGCTAAAATAGGTGCCGGCAAGTTTCTACGGACGTTTGATCGAAATCGGGTTAAAACGGAAAATACCGACAATTTTGCCCTAAAACGGAAAAATTCGCAAAACGATTTCTGAAATGTTACATCTCATATCTTGCGATACGAGATTGCTCTCCATATAAATCTTTGTTATGGAGGAAGATAGAAACTGAGTCCATCTTCTCGTGCTGCCTCTGGTATGCACCATCAACTGAGGCCAACACGAGGCACTTGGCATTCGCACAGTCTTTTTCCGATGTCTTACGGATATCATTATCCGTGACAAGGGAAACTGGTCCTGAGACGGCTGGAGTTTGATTAGTTAGGAGGTGTCACAGCTTGTCATGGGTAATGGACATCTGGACAGACCTTTGCCAGTCATAACAGTCAGATTCAGTCATTTTATTATCTAGATGTAACCTATGTCTGGTCACTGGGTCGCTGCAATTAAGAGAGAGAGAAGAAAACGCTCAGCATGATGCTCTTGTAAATTTAGATTGGTTTTTAGTTTATCTAAACAGGATGGCTCCCACTGTTTCTCGAATTCTTCCTCAAACCATAAAAGAAGAATTAGTCGGGATCAATCTCACCGTACAATACTTGCTTAACCATTCAGCCACTCCAGTGTCGATACTTCGAGGGAGGTTTTACGACGCTTTCGCGAAGTTCCTTAATTAAATAACCTCTTTTCCCTGTGGGCGTAACCCCGCTAACACCTTTCTAGAAACCTACTTGGTTTATAGCATTGATCGTTAAGTGAAAAGTTTCCCGAGGAATAGCGGATACTCACAGTAGGATCGGGATCCAAATATCATTGTGAGATAATGCTGAAGGAATCCGACCAACATTATCAAACTCCAAATGGTATGCAGCACTAGCAAGTTTCAGTTTCTTTATAAACTCCCGATGTAGATTTTTTGCCCCATGCTCTTATGACCTTGACGAAGGCCAACATATCATAAGTCACATGTAAACTTCTACCCGTCATTATCCAGGTTAATTTGAATCCACCCGTACATACCCTTGACGAAGGCCAAAATAGTAGTACGACTGTCCCAAACCAACGCATCTATCTGTGCTACAGATAAATATTCAGCAGCTACCAATCACTATGCCTTGGCGAAGGTCAAAATACATAGCTTGAATACAACTGAACTGTTGGAGATAGTGCCCTCAGAGTCAATTATAGGATCACAGGCACGTGATTGCAATGATTGAGGCAGGACCTATCCCGGTAGGACAGTCTTACTCAAGATGATAGTATGCTATCTGGTTTATCTTTATCATCGTGTACTGCTTTAGGTGACCTTACAGGTCACTATTGCACGTTGATAGAGCCCCTAGGATTCTTGCTTGACTGCCAGCAGTATGAGGGCGATCATATACGTGGGAGCTGGTGGTCTATAATCACATCCTTAAAAGGTCCCTAGTCGTGGGAGTTTTGAGACAGGGCATCGATACTCCAGAGCAGACTAGTGTATACAGTCGAGACCCCGACGAGGGGCGGTGGCCGATCTCACAAGCCACTGGTGTCAGTTGGTTCACCTAAGATGTATACAGGTGCTCATTGGGTTATGAGTACACCGGACAGGACTCGCCGGGAACATGCTAGTTGGTCTTATACCTGACGTCAGATAGCAGTTCCCTGGTGACATGTGTACAGGTTAGTTCATCTTCCTGAGATCATCATTTGTCTCGTGTGAGTTCCCACTGTACTTTGATTACTACCCTACCACGGCTCAAAGGAGTCGTGCAAACAGGTTTTAGTTGGGTACAGTCCCGAGCCACATGGAGGCAGTGAGCGGATCTGCAGGGGTTCGTCTCTCCCGGTATTGGGGGTGAGGTCGCGCTGTGTCTAGGAGAGCCATTACACAAAGCCCTCGGCCGAGGCAGGAGATTTACTGGTAGGCATTCTAGTAGTATCTCAGGGTGTTCTGGGCTACACTCCAACACGAATTGTACCGTTTTTGGGGGTCTTACTTTTACCAACCCCCTAGGCCCGCCATGCGATGCTCATAGACGAACGGACCGGACTGTACGGATATTGTCACTGACAGGCTCAGTAGGATGTCAGGATGAGTTCGCTCATCGACGTCCCTTTTGGTCAATACCTGGTAGCCCGTTACGTATGGCTAATACCTCTGACGTGCTAGTGGTTAAATCCACAACCAAAGTATTGACGAGTCTTTGGAGTCCCCCACAGACCGTTTTCTCAAGTTTCGGACGAAACGCTGTAGAGGCCATATGGAGATATGGCAGGATTCGAACATGTACGTGCGGTATTGCACGGATCATGATCGGACGGATAATATCAGCGGGCTTCGGTTTAAGCTGGATCCTAGTATTGTACAGTGTAGATTTTGTCTCATTGCATTTGTATTCGGTCGGAATACAAATGCGGGTATGTGTATATAGTAGCGGGGTTATCCTGTAATTTATTACGGGATCAGTTTTTTGGAGTTGCCAGTTTGCTTTCCGTTTCGGCCATTTTCCTTTGTATCTTTTCTTGGCTAAAAGTTGGTGGAGGAGGGCTTATTTGCAATTGTGCAAATTAGCATTGTGGAGGGTGGTCTTTGTCTATTGTTGCTTCATGATTGAGGTTGACTTCTTTGTTCATGATAACTTGACTTTTGAGATGAGTGTTGGTTGGTGGTGTGATGATTATTCCTCATGATGATCACTCATTTCCTTTTGCATTATTTTTCTCCTTTGGCTCACACCACCTTGTGCATGCTTACTCACTCCTCTTTTTTTGGTGAGGCCGGCCATTATAGAGTGGAGAGGGAGTTCATTTTGTGTGGGAAATTTCTTCATCTCAATTCACTACTTGCCACAAAAATTCCATATCTCCAAAGTTCATTTCCTCCACCAAATGGCAACTTCAACACCAAGAGAGACAAAGAGCACTACACTTATTCTACAGCAATTCTTGGACACGTCGACTCGCCAACTTCGTGCCCGAGTTACCTCGGGCCAAAGGTGGGAGCCCGTAAAAGAACCCGGCGATGTGGTGCCCTTCCGACGAGGAGATGAGGACCGGAGATTCCGCGGGGAGATCGGGACGACGACGAGAAGACCGAAGGACACAGATCGCTCGGTATATCTCTCTACCCTTTCTTCTTTTAGCTAGTAGTAGGTTAATGGCCCGATCCGGGTTTATGGTCCGCGGTGGCGCCGATTTATAAAGTTAAGAAAATTTTTGATTCCGCATTTTGGCCTCAGACAGACGGCCGGGGCGCCGCCGTGCACCAACATGGTATCAGAGCCACGCCATTAACCTAGTCTAGCTTGCTCTAACGTGTTTAGAACTCGATCGAACAAAAATCCCAAAACCGCGTTTTCAAATTTGACAGTTTCTGTCGATTCTGTTCTGTGCTCAGAAAATTTTTCAGTGTGTTGCAGAATTACAGGCAGGGTTTTTTAAGGAATCTGGGAAATTTTGGTCGAGTGATCTTCCTGTATAGCCGCGGAACCGCGGCCGTACCCATGGTTTGGCCGCGGTTCCGCCGCAGGAAAGAAGATTCACTGCACCAAAATTCTTCTGTTGGTTCCTGAGTTGAAAATGGGGTTTTTGGTATATTCTGTTTGAGCCCAGATTTTCTTTGAGTGCTACAGTTGTGCTTGGGGCCCACTTCGTGAATTTTGGTCGATTGTAAATTTTAAACATGTTAGTTCACAGAATTTACATTATATCTGCGACCGTGAATGCCATTTGATTGGTAAATCCTGTCTGACTGCTATAGCCCTTTTAGACGGATTTACGAACGTGACATTCACGTTGATGTTCTGTGTTGTGCTGTGATGTTGCGGATTGTCGTGGTGGATAGCCTGGATCCAATGGTAGTACAGTTTGGTTTATTATGTACATTTGATATGCGGGGTGAGCGTCCGACATCTGGACTGCCGTCACTGCCTGATTGTATATTATTCTTTTGGGGCACGACCGGGCTGAGGTCGATGTACCCGTTGTATGTATATTTTACTTTCTGTACTAGGATTACCCCGCGGTGGGGAGCACGGATAGACGGGTTCTAGATAGCAATGGGCCCGCATCTCATGGCATTGAGACGGAGGGGGCTTTACTCTAGAATTGGCGGGCTGTTCGCCGCACTCGTAGGGGGTACAGGTTGACCCAGGAGGGGTGCCCAAGTTACCTGATTCCGTGAAGTGCTGGGTGGTCCATTCACGTTGCTGAAGGGGGCTGCCTCACTTCAGGTTTTGGCGGGTAACTTGCCGCGCCCGTAGGGGTCTAGGATTTCATTGCATAGGCTATCCACACGATCAGGGGAACGCCGGGTTTCATAAGCGGTTCTATGAAACTCGGGGATCCCAGATATCTGTATTGTTCTGTGATGCTTATTAAATTTCTGTGATGTAGCATTTTATCTGTTAGTTCTATGTATGCCCTAGAGGCCATTACTGTACATAGGATGTATATTGTAGTGGATGCTGGGACATATATAGGGAGGACTTTCTTGCTCGACATGATAGTATGCTATCTGGTTTCCTTTTACCTTAACGTGTACACAGATTGTCTCTCTATTAGATGTTGGTAAAGCCCTTAGGATGTGTACTTGACTACCTGGACTATGATGCGGATCATACTAGTGGGGATATGGTAGTCCATAAGTACATCCTTCAAAGTCCCTAGTCGTGGGTGTATCGAGATGGGGCATCGATATACCAGAGTAGACTGGCGTGTGCCTTCTCGACCCATACAGATGGGCGATGGATGATCCCATATCCATTGGTGTTTGACATCAGAGGAGATATACGGGTGCTCAGTAGAGACTGGGTACACTGGACGGACTCGCCAAGAACTCCCAGATGGTATTATACCTCACGTCAGATGGCAGTTCTCTGGTGACACTGGTACAGAGTAGTCTGTTGACCCGAGATCATCATAGAGTCTTGTGTGGTTCCCACTGTGCTTTGATTTCCATCTTACCATGTCCAAGTGGGCGTGCAAAACGGTGGTTTTTGGGTACAGTCCCGAGTCACATGGAGGCAATGAGCGATAGGAGGGGATTCGTCTCTCCCGGTATAGGGAGTCGATGTTGCGCTGTATTCGATTGGCTATAACAGGAAATCCCTGGCCAGGGTTGCTGAGATTTACTGGTAAGTGTTACCAGTAGTTTCTCGAATTGTTATAGACCTCATATCGACACGACTTATCGAGCTATTGGGGTCTGACGTTTACCACCCCTAGGCAAGATATGCGACATATCAGACGATCAGACCGGACTGTACGGTAATGTTACTGGTCGGATTCACTGGAGTGTGAGCGGGCTTGCTCGTCGATCTTCAGATCGCTCAATACCCGGGTGGCCGTTACGTTTAGCAGACCGCTTGCGGCTTGTAGGTGCTTGATATGATCATCACCTGCTGCCGGCGTATTGACGAGTCTTTAGAGTCCTACACAGAGGTTTCCTGGCTCAAGCGAAACGAAATAGGAGCGCATATGAGATATGTGCGGGACCGAGAATGATACCAGTATGTGATACTGTATTTGATTCTCGCGATGTGACATTGATCGGTTATATCCGATATAGTCGGGTTATCGGATCAAGTGTTGATTCGATAAGTTGTTACTAAAGATACCAGTCGGTTTTGTGCGACATGACCGGATCATTGAATCAAGTGTTGATTTAATGATTTAATGCATAATTATATATTTGATATATTACTTTGCATTAACTAGTATCGGTTCACTTTAAGATGGATTTTCTTACTCGGATGTGCGCATTATATATGTGATATGATTTTGTGCACTAGCTTGTATCATGTTTGATGATACATGCTTTTTGGTTAAGTGTAAAGTGTTAAACCTTGGTTAATGAATAGGTTAGGGTTTATTATTTGTTATTCATTTATCTTATTTAATTATCAATTTCTTTATGATAAATGAATAAAAGAAAATGAAATGAAATGGTTGCTAATTTTGGATTCTAGTTGAAGCTTCTTGATCTTTTGACTAAGTGACCATTTTGTCTCTAGTTTGACCCTAACCATTCCTTTAACCATGATTGATTCTCTACACCTAACTATGGTTCCATTATGATAAGAATGAATTTCTTTTCTCATTATTATTATTCTTATCATAATATATTCTTCTTCTTCTTCTTTCAACTCAAGAAGAAAAACCTAGACTACATCAATGGTGGATTGATGATATGAGTGAGAAATCCATTTCTAAAGTCTACCCACTTCCTATTTCTTCATCCTCTACCTCTTGCCAAGTAGTAGAGTGTGTTTCCTTCACATGTTTTCATGACTTGGTGAAGGTGGAGCTTGATCTTTCGATGCCTCGACGTAGATCATCTTCGGCATGGACATCGACGACCTAGCTTGCCCATTCTCCGACGAAGCCGACGCTTGAGCCCGGATTTGATTTGGACAGCGGAGAGGACCTCGTTGCGGAGCTATGGAGGTGGAGCACCGGATCTACAAAGGTTGTATTTCCGTATCTTGTAGTTAAGTGTTAACTAGTTCTTGTTTTCGCCTACACATCTAGTCTAAGATCCGTAGTTTAGGGTTTCCCGGCACCGTAAAATTCTAAATTGGCATGTTCGATGCCATGTTAGACCTCTATAGGGTGCCTAGGAACCTTTCATTATCATGCCTTGAGCGAATATTATATATTGATATATATACTAGTAGATGTTGTATATGTTTTGCATCCGCGCTAGTCCAGTCCCCGCTCTGTCGTTAGTTAAGTAACCTAACGGGTGATGACGGGACCCAGTGGCGAATGCTGATGGCATATACGTACATCATTATTTTCGTTCTTTTGTGGTGTGATTAATTGATGGGACTGCGTTGATTCGGATCAATGCAAGCTAAACAAACCTATTCTGATGTTGTTGGAACATTTTTCAAAAAGCTGTTATTGCAAGGGCGTTCTCTTTTGTTTTGCACAGTGATATTCAGTTGGAATATCCAGCACCTCAGTCGACGAGGCAAGGGCCGAGATCCCTTCACCGGGAGTGACCCCTTGGACAGAAGTTTGCGTCAGGGCAATAACTTCACTATAGTCGATTACTTTTGCTTTGCATCGTGGTATTCAGTTGGAATATCCTGCACCCCATTCTACGTGGGAAGAGCCGAGATCCCTTCACCGGGAGTGACCTCTTTAGCAAATGTTTTCGTCACAATATTTTTATAAAAAGCTATGCAGTTCCTTCAACGATATCAAGTTCATTACGTTAAAGGTTTTTCGCCAAAAACCAGCCGTAGACCTCCGTCATTTCAGATTAGTATTGCTTAGTATTCGTGCTGCGTATGTCGTGCTTAGCCGAGACTTAGTGTTCGGTAGCTATGTAGTGCTTTTCTGTTGCATGGATATGAGATTGGTTAGGACAGTCGTGCGGTCGTTTTGGCTCAGTCAAGGACTCGTGCGGGTGGGTCTTATGCAATCAAGATAATGATGGGTTGAACTTGACTAGGACCCTTTGATATGTTGGCTCAGTCAAGGTCACTTGGGTCCTAGGGGTAAAAATCACATCGGAAGTTTCTAAAGAAACTGAAACTTGCCAGGCATGCGCATACCTTCTGGAGTGTGGTGACGTGAGTGGATTTCGTCATGTTATCATGCAATGATAGTTGGATCCCGATTCCCACTGATGAGTTGGTTTACTCCTCGGGTGATCCCGACTAATTCTCCTTTCAGGATTGGAGGAGAATTTGACGTTACAGTGGGAGGTTTCCAGATTAGATAAATTGGTAACCATTCTGATCTAGGTTAGAGTGTACGCTGAGTGTTTCTTTTCTCTCTCTCTTTGGCAGCGACCATGGCCCGACCCTTGACTATGACTCAGTGACCAAGTTGACCGAACCTTCTTAAACACTGGCTTTTGGATTGTCAGAGTTGCAAACCTCATTGCCACTCCTACTTTTACCCTTTTCTCAAGGACACCCCGTATTACTACGAACGTCCACTTCCATTGGATAAAACCATCGTATGGTTATATACGAACTCGAAGGAATTTATTCGAGGATGGTTTTCGGTTCTGGAAAAAACGGATAGGACTATTCAGTTGTCTTTTCCTTTTACCTTCTCTTAGGTTGCGAGTACTCCTTGGTTTAGGAGATAGTACACCTATTACGCAAATTGGATGGTCTTCTTCCAAACCTTAGGCTGGTGCCGAACGGTGGGGAATGAAGAAAACCAATTAGCATAACGATGGTGTTCAGAAGGTATTAAGTAAAAACATATCAAGGGATTAGTAAGAGGGCAAAGTAAATTGCGACTACTATTCACGACCAAACCAAGTATTTCATTACCACTCCCACTTCACCTTTTTATTTCTCCAGGACACTCCGTATCACCACGAAGATCCACAGTTTATTGGATACTCCATCGTATGGTTATATACGAACTCGAAAGGAACTTGTTCCAGTTCGGGGATGGATTTTGGTTCAGGAGAAATAGGAATAAGGTTTATTCAGGTGTCTTTTATCTTCACCTTCTCTCGCGTTGCGAGTGCTCCTAGGATTAGGACAGTACACCCATTACGCTTATTAGATAGTCTTCTTCCAAACCATAGGCTGGTGCCGAATGGTAGGGAAGGAAGAAAACTATTTGGCCGAAAGGGGTGTACAGAAGGTAATGACTAAAGACATATGAAGGGATTTGGAGAGACGGCAAAGAAATATACGGTTACAATTGTGAATCTGGATATTGGAAGAGGCATTACTAGGAATACCCGGATACCCCATCAAAACATTTCAATGTTTCAGTTTCACTGTGCACTGTTAAAAGAAAACTGATTTCCCAATTAGACACTTGTTCCAGGGTATGTATCTACCAGGTTTGATTCTCACATCTGTATGGTTTTACAGATGATGAGTGGGAGTAAGTTATTGGGAATTAGGTGATCGTCCTCATTATATCGGGATTCGTTGTAATTGGTGATATTTGAGGAAGTCACCTGGGTTGTTTGCCGGACGGCAAATATTTGGTTTTGAATATCCGCTGTTATGCACCAATTTCAAATTGATACGTCTGTACGTCTATTTTTATAGAGTGAGATATACCTTTTTGAAATTATGTCCATGATATTTATCTATATTAGTAGATGGTTAGGTAAGGAGCATTAAACAGCGATGTAATTCTTCTTAACCATAGGTACAGTTTTCAACCTACGACACACAGGGATTGAGTTATCAGACTCAAGGCACTTATACAGAGTATTGTATGTTGTCCAGTGTCCATTAGGACAGAGGGGTTGGTCCTCGTACTATATTCGGTTTACTTATGACTTCTCTAGTTCTTAGATAAGTGTTTCTTACAAACACAAGGTCTGAGTTTTGAGATATTATAGGTATAAGAATAAAGTAGAGAACCAGGTGTTGCAAGTATCAGGATTCTTCAAGGTGATCGAAGATGTAGATACTTGTGTATGGTATTCAGTTGATAGTAATGATTAAGAGAACTTGCTTCTCTTTCAGGTTGCTCATAATTGGAAGCGTTCCTAAGTTGAGTAACGCTGATCGGCCTCCTTCCATTTAGTTGACATGCACTAGAGACAGCTGCATGATTTGAATCTGGTTCAATTAAATTAGTGCCTCTGTTTCTATATTGGATATAGAATAGTTCATATCTTAACATTGTTAAGGTACGGGACCAGACTCTGGATAACTCAAGGCACGTTTCTGTAATGGCTGTTTGTGGGTTGACCCGGGCTATGACGAGGGTTGACTTTCTACCATCTGGAAGATCAATAGTGATATTGTTCTTGACTCGCCACAGTTTTAAAAGAAATGGATTTTTTCAAAAAACAGTAGTG
This sequence comes from Agapanthus africanus, assembly GCA_030015575.1. Classification (NCBI taxonomy): domain Eukaryota; kingdom Viridiplantae; phylum Streptophyta; class Magnoliopsida; order Asparagales; family Amaryllidaceae; genus Agapanthus; species Agapanthus africanus. Next base: position 125,845,119 of record JASDDO010000004.1, on the reverse strand, counting down.
GGAGTATGGTAGAACTGGAAGTAATTCCAGAACCGCAAACGATTACTGAAGATTTGATAAGAACCTAAAGATTCAATCTGGTTTGACATTCCATTGCCCACTCCGCAGATAAGGTGGGTAACCTCAGGCACTCGAGAGGTACTTCGGTATGCTCAAAGACGGTGACGGGGAGGTTCTTGTTTACCCAGACTTGCCATTGCTGTTGTTCCAGACTGTGAGACCCGGCAGGAGGATGAGTATAGCGTCATTCTGAACTGGCTTTAGAAGTGCACGTGTATATGACTCTGCCAAAGGGTTGTCATAGTCAGTGGGAGCAGCGGAAGCATAGTGGACAAGTGGCTTATGTCTATTTATAGACTAAAGCAGATATAGCGGAGATAGATCATCTGTTTCTGATATGACAGTCATAGGTTTAACTTCATCAAAATAGGGGATGGATCTGTTAAGAAGGTAGTAGGGTGTGATGTCCTGGTATTTGGATGGCATACACAGAGTAGGAAGTGATATTCCTATACTACGATCGGTTATACTTTGGTTGTCACACAGTGGTTTCTCCACATGGGACTTGGATATAATATCAAGACATTCTGGTTACGGGATTTATGGTTTTAGATCTAGATTTGGGTAGTTTCCCAATCAGGGTACTTAGACAACATTCTGAAAGTTTTTTAGAATGGACGACTCCAGGCACGGTAATGTACCTGCAGGTGATGGAGTCACCTTCTCTAAAGGTGTGTTCAGTTGATAAAACTGCACATGTGTATTACATTTTCCTACCATTTTTATATTAAAAAAGGACTTTATTATAATATATTATACATATGAGGGTTTATGTGTAAAAACATTATTTTCCATGTGTTAATATATTTTAATTATCATTTGGTAGAAAAATGTATGCAAATAATATTATTGACCTAATCCTAGTAGAACAAAGTCTACTAAAATCTTATTTGAGTTGTTGTGCAGAATATTTCCAAGTTGTGCAGAATTTTTCAAGGCTAGAATCAAGCAAATCAAGTTGTTGAAGAAATCTTGCCAAATTAAGAAGCAAACTTGGAGACCAAGTCTGGAAGCAACCGAGAGAAGATTTCTGAAATATGAAGGTGCCTAGGATTGCCAAATGTCACCATCAGAGAGCCCAAGAAAAACGACAAAGAGATCTCATCCCTTGAGCGCGGATCCGCGGCCTTAGCCCCCATTTGCCGCGGATCCGCCGCAATTTAGGGGAGAGAGAATGCAAGATTTTGGGAGATTGATGACTGATAAATTTTACCAACTTTTCAACAATAATATTCTGGGTTTGCACTTTATAAAGGCACCGAGGGCCTCTTGGAAAAGCCATCAAGCCGACGGGATCACGAAGTCCAAGACGGCTCACGCATCCAGGCTGATCATCAACTGTTCGTCTACCTCCTTGGAAGAGATCGAGAAGCAAACTAGTCTTTGTAATCATTTTCTAAGGAATCAATGTGTAGATTGTTCAAGTTGATTAATAAAGGTAGTTGTTTTATTTAATTCTTTTGCATTTTACATTATGTTTTCCTTCTCTGTCTTTTCATCTTTTTCTCCCAACATGCGCGAGTAATTCTCCGCTTGTTAGGGTTCGTAGGATTAGGGTAGGCTAATGGACGATGAAAATAACTAAACCCTTTTTAAGTCCTATAAAGTTTAGGAACTTTATCAAAAGAATTATTAACATCCTAATCGGGCGTGCTAACAATTCTTTGTTAGTTCCGACCGCGATTAGAGATTAGATTAATGATTGTTTTGGTAAAGGCTAGATATGAACGGAGTTCCGTGTCGAGATAAGGGTTAAGAGTGGGATTCCTTTTCCCTCCAGAATCCCTAATCTACACGCATCACCGTCGTTCTAGTTTTAAATCTATTAAAGGATAAAAAGGGTAACTTTTAATTAATCGTCCATAACTACTAAATCCTAACGAACCTTACAAGCCTTCTTATTATATTATCTACATCCATAAAATAATCTAGATCTATATTTTACATTCTTGTTTAACGTAGATCTAGAAACCAATCTATAAAATTCTTATTTCCTCCTCTCTTTCAACACATCTAAAGTAAAAGTAAAAGGTTCCACGTTTCCCTGAGGACGACCCGTACTCACCTCGGTCTAGCTACGCGCGACACCGTTCTGATTGCGGTTAAACTACAAAAACACAAACACTCTTTCGAAACAATCAAATGGCGCCGTTGCCGGGGATACGTGCGTAATTTTTTATTTTTACTATTTGTGTTGAATTCTTAGACGATTTATATCATTATTAACACAAAACTGCAAATTGCATATTTAACGACTTGTGCGTGAATTTTGCAAGGAGATCTGGAGTTACAGAATTGAGGAAAACAGAAGACAGAGCCATTCATCGAGATCCAGAGGAGCACAGAGGGACACAGAAAAATTTTCAGCAAGCGATCCTTCCACCTCGCGGCGGAAACGCGGCTTCTTGGAGGGATTAGGGCTGCAGAATTCTCTGGTAAGATTCTCAACTCCTTCTCTCTCCTCTCAAATCCAATAAAATCTATATTCTGCAGGATTCTTTGCGAAAATTGCGCCGCTAAAAAATCTTTTTGCAAAGGTTTTGTGATTGGTTTTGTTTTGCATATTTTAATACGGATTCTAAGGGGCAAAGACCAAATCAAGATTAGGTGGGGATTTCATCACCCTTCCTAAGCCCCACAAATCACAAACCGAGCATATAGATCAACCCTTCATTAATTAAAAAAAATATCTAGACCAGACTCTAAGGACTGTCTCGCTTAATAAGGACAGAGGAAGGTCGTGGGTAATCTATCGTTTATCCGCATTACTTTTGTAGTGCCTAGGCAAGTGTGACAAAGGCTAGTGGTTTTTAATTAGGCCCACGACATGGTTCCTTCCCACTTACCTGGCACTTATCTGGCTACAAGGGTAGTACGGAGGCGGTAGAGGATTTATCCTGCGGCTTGTCCTTTGGAAGTCTAGGAGCGGTCTAGAGACTGACCTAGGTAACCTTAGTTCTAGGGTTGCTTGTGCATCATAGGGTGATTTGTCTTGAGTCCCACTTTTTCAAAACAAGTCAATTTTAAATCACACACACGCTGCCACTTGCACTAAACCCGCTTAGTGCATGCTTGGCTGGACACGGGATCCTAGTGCCCGTCTTGTCCGCGTTCCTGCTATCGACACCGAAGTCGGTACTTCTTCATCTTCTTTTCCCCCACCACACACCACATCGATCGTGATGGACGGCACTCCATCTAATTATAACACCACGCTGCCACCGCCCGCAGGTGAGCAGAATCCACCGCGCATCTCTCTCCAAGAGAGATGCTATCCTATTCGTGGTCCTCTTCCTACTTGTCTATCTCTTCCACCACCTAACGGGGATAATTTCGAAATTAAACCCCACTACATCAATCTGCTGCCCAAATTTCACGGGCTTGAATCGGAAGATGCGTACGTTTTCATCACCAAATTCGAAAACGTATGCGCAATGATGGGTACTTCACAATTGACCTTAGATGCTATGCGCTTACGTCTTCTCCCATTCACACTGTGCGACTTGGCAGAAAAATGGCTTTACAATACTGCCGCACACTCTATCACTAATTGGGATGAATTTGTCATAGCATTTCTTAAGAAGTTTTACCCAAACCATAAGACTGCACGTGTTAGGAGCGAGATCAACCAGTTCACCCAGCTTCCCAATGAACCATTTTGGAAGTGCTTTGAACGTTTCAAAGATCTGCTTGTCCAATGCCCCCATCACGGAATACAAAGATGGGATTTATGTCGGATTATATATGAGGGCATTAATCTAGCGACAAAGCAGATGCTTGAAACAATGTGTCAATGCAATTTCATGTCTAAAGATGACGGTGAAGCATGGAAATATCTGGAAGACCTTGCTGAACACACGTTGCAGTGGGAAAGCGTAAGACCACCTTCATCTAGGGGAGGAGTTCACCAGCTCGATGTTTCCATCGCAGTGAAAGCCGAAATGGCAGCGATGCAGAAGAAACTCGACGCTATTGAGAGCAGATTCTCATCAGTCTCCCTAAATCAGGTTACGCTTCCTAAGACCGTCTGTGGTTGCTGTTCAGATCCTTCACACTTAACGGAAGAATGTCCTATGAATGCATCGTTTCAAGCTAATGCTGCTTTTCAGCAGCGACCTAGAAACGACCTTTATTCTTCCACATACAATCAAGGATGGAGGAATCATCCTAACTTTGCTTGGAATCAAAACCAAAAAAGTAATTATCAAAGACCCCCTCCACAGCAACCACAACCACAGAATCAGCCCCCCTTTCAGTCACAAAATTTCCAAAATCTGGCCAACATTTCTACACCATAAGTGGCCGGTACTGACAACTCACTTGCACAAACTTTGGATATGTTCATGAAACAATCCATGCAAAATTCGGCTGAGATAAGGTCTTCTATTGATACCCTAACGAAAAACTCCTCCTCCCATGGTGAGAGTATTAAATCAATAGAAAACCAAATCGCACAGTTAAACGCCGCAATGAGTGCGAGAGAGAAAGGGAAACTCCCATCTCAACCCCTACCGAATCCTGGCCATTCACAAAGTCATAATGTGAATGCCATTACTACGTTGAGATCGGGGAGAGTGCTGAATAACCAAGTGGGTGTTAGTGTTTATGCCCTAGAAGGCCATTACTGTATCATACTAGCTTGTATATTACTTAATGGAAGCTTGGGATATTCACATGTATATAACAGTCTTGCTAAACATGGTAGTATGCTACTTGGTTTTTCTATCTTAATATGTGAGTGTACGTATTGATAGAGCTCTTAGGATCTTGCTTGTCTACCAGCGTTGTGATGGCAGTCACACTAGTGGGGGCTGGGTAGTCTACAAGCACATCCTTATTCAGGTCCCCGGTCGTTGGATTATCGAGACAGAGCATCGATACTCCGGAGTAGACTGGTGTGTACGTTTCTCATCCCAGTTGGGGAGATGGTCTGTCCCACAGCCGTCAGTACGTCGTACTGGAGATAGTATACAGGTGCTCGTTAGGTTACGGGTACACCGGACAGGACTCACAGGGAACTGTTGGTTGGTTTGATACCAGTCGTCAGTAAACAGTTCCCAGGTGACATGAGTACAGCGTAGTCCGCAGACTTGACACTGCTACTTCGCCTCGAGTGTGTCCCACTGTTCTTAGATTGCTACCCTACCACGGCTCAAAGGAGTCGTGCAAACAGGTAGCAGTTGGGTGCAGTCCCGAGCACTTGGAGGCAGTGGCGGTTAGACAGGATTCGTCCCTCCCGGTATTGGGAGTAGATATCGTGCTGTGTCAGAGAGACATTACGCAAAGTCCCTGGCCAGGGCAAGCGAGATTTGCTGGTAGGTTCCAGTAGTTTCTCAGGGTGTAATGGGCTTCCCTCTGACACGACTTATACCGCTATTAGGGGACTGACGCTTGCCACCCCCCTAGGCCCGATATGCGATAGTCTTGGACGAACGGACCGGACTGTATGGAGATTGTCACATCAGACTCAGTAGGAGTTCGGATGGGTTTTCTCATCGGCCTTCTTATCGACAACTACCTGGGGACCGTTACGTACAGCTAGTGCCGCTTGCGGTCTGTGGTTAAACCCACTGCCAGCGTAGTAGTCGAGTCTCTAGAGTCCCACACAGAGAGTTTCCTACTCCAGGCGAAACGATATAGAGGTTGCATGGTTTTGCGACAAAGGGTTCGGACGCATACGTGCGTTTACGCGCGTACGACTTTCGGACAGTTTTTACCAGTCGGCTTTGGTTTAAGCCAGTTACTGGTATCCGATTATTGGATTTTTACAGTCTAAAGTTTTTCCGTATTTTTGCGGATCGGAGGGGCGTTCTCGTAATTGTACGAGAAGCTTCTAGAAGATGGGACTAAGGAGGTTTCTTTTGGAAAGAAAGTGAGTCATGGTGGTGATTCATTCATTTCATTAATGCACATTTATTGCTTAATGACTCATGCTAATGAATCACCACTAGATATTTTATGAAGCATGCTTATTCATTTCCTTTATTGATTATTCTTAAAAAGAAATGCTTCATAATATATTATGATACACTCTCTCTCCTCTCATTATCTTATCTCATATTCTCTCTCCTCAAGCTCTCATCTTCAAGATACTAACCTTAATTCTCATGTGTTGAGAACAAAGGTTTAGTTAGACTTAAGCATCCATAACCTTAATTCTATATCATCCTTCCATCTTTGATTAGCAATCAAAGTTGCTTAGTTGCCTCAAGCTTAGAGGTTTAGCTTGGAGTTTCGCTCTCGGGTGGATCGTCTACTACCTAGAGAAGGTCGAGGAGAACAAAGGAGGACACAAAGACGAAGGACTAGTTTCGATCGGTATAATCCCTTAACACTATAGTTTAGTTTAGCTATGTGTTTGGTTATTGTTTGTTTAGCTTCGATTCAAGCGGTTAGTCGATGTTCGTTGTTTAAACTTGATCGTTTTTGAAAATTCCGCCTCCCCATAAGTACTGGGGTGTACTACATCGACTTACAGTGGTATCAGAGCCTCGCTAAACAATAAATAACCTAGTTGCAAATTTGTACGAATTTCGAACGGAAAAACGAAGCCGGAAAACCCTAATAAAAATCAGTTTCTGTCGAATCCAAAATGATGTCCTAAAATTTTTCAGGGATGTTCAGAAAGCTTGACATGGGTCCAGGAGAACACCCAAGAAAATTGGGCCCATGACTCGGCTAAAGCGCCGCGGAAGCGCGGCGGATCCCACCGATCCGCCGCGGTTCCGCCGCCGAGTTGCCGAGTCATGATCCCAAATTTTTTGTGTGGGTCCCCTGTGATATTTAGTGTTTTCTGGAATATTTAATTATTGCTCAGGTTACTGTTTAACAGAGCAGATTTTGGAGCAATATTGATGTTGTTTATTCGATCGAATTGTACAGTATTTGCGTATTGGATTATATCTGTGATTGTATAATGTGTTCGTAAACCTCCCCCAACTGCTAGTATGTCGGTTGGCAGGGGGTTGCACATTTCTGAAATGGTTATATCTGTTTGTGCATATAAACTGTATTGGACTGTTGTGGTGTATAGCCGGGGTTTGCAATGGGTTATTGTTTAATTCATTTGTTGTAAATGTAATTTGTTGTAATATTATTTTCGCGGGGCACTTCCAGGTTGCGGTTGTAGCCACCGTTGTATTATTTCATTTTACTGTTTTTGCTCCTAGGACTGACCCAAGGTGGGGTACACAGACTGCCGGGTGGGTAGTTTGCCGTACCCGTAGGGGTCGAGGGTGGGGTAACGGCTATTCATCACAACTGTGTAATCTGTCTTTTCTTGCAGGCTCAAAAGAAATACAGATTGCTTGCAAATCCAATATTGTTTATCTGTGTTCTGGAATGAATATCATTGCGTCAGACGAACGTAAAATATCTATATTATGATAGCTATTTAGACGTCACTTATGTTTTACACCCGCGCTAGCCCAGCCCCCGCTCTGTCGTTAGTTAAGTAACCTAACGGGTGATGACGGGACCCCGTGGCGAATGCGGATGGCATAAGAGGACGTTGTATTTTCGTTGTTTTCTGCAATGATAGGTTAATGATGGGACGCATTATCTGTAATGCAAAGTAAAATAAACCAAAGTTTAAATCGTTGGAACAATTTAAAAGAAACCACTCGGTTATTTTTAAAACAGATATTTTTAAATGCGGAGATTTAACCACTCCTTTTAAAAGCTATCAGGTTCCTTCGGTTATATCAAGTTCACTACGTTCACGGTTTCGCCAAAACCAGTCGTAGCCCTCCGTCATTTCTTATGAATGGTCAGTAGTATTCAAGCTATGTTTGTTTGGCCCTTAGTCAAGACATAGTGATTGGTAGCTGCTGGGGTATTCATTTGTTGCATAGATAGATGAGTTGGTTTGGGACAGTCGTATTACTTTGTTGGCCCTTAGTCAAGAGTATACGGATGGGTTCAAATCAACAGGATAATGATGGGCAGAACTTGACATGTGACTTATGATTTGTTGGCCCTTAGTCAAGGTCATAAGAGCATGGGGCAAAAACTTATATCGGGAATTTCTAAAGAAACTGAAATTTGCAAAGAGATGCATACCATTTTGAGTTTGATGAATGTTGGTAGCATTCCTACAACATTATCAGACGATGATATTTGGATCCCGATCCTACTGTGAGTACTTGATACTTATCAGGATATTCGTCACTTAACGATCAATGCTATAAACCTAGTAGGTGTCCAGAAAAGTGTCAGCGGGGTTACGCCCCCAGAGAAAAGAGGTTACTTAATTAAGGAACTTTGCGAAAGCGTTGGAAAACCTCCCTCGAAGTATCGACACCGGCCTGGCTGAACGGTTAAGCAAGTATTGTACGGTGAGAATAGTCTTGGCTAATTCTTCTTTTATGGTTTGAGGAAGGATTCGAGAAACAGTGGGAGCCATCCAGTTTAGATAAACTAAAAACCACTCTAAACTTGCAAGAGCATCATGCTAAAGAGTTTTCTTCTCTCTCTCCTAATTGCAGCGACCCTGAAAATGACTGGACTTAAGTTACTTTTAGAGAAAAATATACTGACGGGGCCAAACTATAAAGATTGGCTGCGGAATGTCAAGATGGCTTTGACCTATGACAAACTGGGGTACGTCCTCACCGCTACGGCACCTGCTGTCCCTGGTCCCAAATCCAGCAATGCGGATAAGGAAATCCGCAAAACCTGGGATTTAGATTGCGCGAGAGCCAAGTGCATCGTGCTTGCCTCGATGAACAATGAACATCAGAGGAGGCACGAGGATATGTCCTTAGATGGCATATTTCTCCATACAAAGGAACTTTATGGAGAGCAATCTCGTATAGCAAGATACGAGACCTCGAAGAAATTGTTTCGAGCGAGGTTGGCTGTCGGGTCATCGGTAGGTGAACATGTCCTACAGATGATTGGCTATATAGAAGAGCTCGCAGACCTTGGGACGACTTTGGATAATGAGCTCTATACAGACCTTGTTCTCCAGTCCCTTCCTCCCACCTACGCCCAGTTTATCCTCAACTTCAATCTTCAAGGAAAAGAAGTTGAACTTGCGGAACTCCTGAACATGTTAAGGAGTGCGGAGGGCACCTTGCAGAAGGCAAGGGAAACACCCGCTATGTTTGTTGGCGGAGCATCTTCTTCCGGGTCCAAGGCTAGGGCCAAAGGAAGGAAGAAGAAGGCCGCACCCAAATCTAGAGGAGGTGTTAGTAAGGTGAGAGGGAAGGGAAAGCAAAAGAAAGCAGTACCGATAGTTGGTCAGGATGAGTGCTTCCATTGTCACAGGAAAGGGCACTGGAAGAAGGATTGCAAGGCGTGGAACGCCAAGAACCAGGAACCGAAGCAAGCTGTGGCTTCGACTTAAGGTGTGTTTGTAATTGAGAATTGTCTGTCGATCAACTCTACTTCCTGGGTATTGGATACCGGATCAGGATCTCATATTTGCAATTCATTGCAGGCACTGAGAAACCGTAGAGTGCTGGAGGAAGGTGATATGATCCTCAGGGTTGCTAACGGAGCTAGCGTGGGAGCTGCGTCCGTCGGGGATTATCACCTAGGATTGACGAGTGGACACATTTTGGTTTTACATAACTGTTATTTTGTACCCAGCTTAACGTGTAATATCATATCAGTTTCCTTGTTATCAAATAAAGGTTATGATTTCACGTTTGTAAGAGATGTTGTCAACATCCACCTTAATCATGGTTTGATTGGGTCCGGTACTCTAAATAACGGCATATATGTGTTAAACCAACTCCAAATTTTCAATGTCCAGAACACACTAAAAAGAAAGTCTCCAGATTTAAATAAAGCTTTCTTATGGCATTTTAGACTGGGTCACATCAATGAGAGAAGGTTGACTAAGTTGCATAGAGAAGGATATTTGGACACGTTCGAATATCAAACTTATGACACTTGTCAATCTTGTCTCAAAGGAAAGATGACAAAGACTCCATTCACTGGACAAGGAGTAAGAGCGAGCGAGCTCTTAGGACTCATACACAGTGATGTATGCGGTCCAATGTCTACACATGCGAGAGGTGGTTATTCCTACTTCATTACTTTTACAGATGATTTCTCTAGGTATGGATATGTTTTCTTAATGAAGCATAAATCAGAGGCCTTTGAGAAATTCCTGGAATTCAAGAATGAAGCGGAAAACCAAACAGGCAAAAGTATTAAGACACTAAGATCTGATCGAGGTGGAGAATACTTAAGTGTCGAGTTCCTAGGTTACCTAAAAGAGAAAGGAATTCTCTCTTAGCTTACTCCTCCATACACTCCACAGCACAACGGTGTATCGGAGAGACGGAATCGAACCCTATTGGATATGGTACGATCCATGATGAGTAATGCTGAGTTACCGCGATCTTTCTGGGGTTATGCGCTAGAATCAGCGGCATATCTTTTGAACCAGGTTCCAACCAAGACTGTGCCTACCACACCATATCAGATGTGGAGTGGGAAGAAACCCTGTCTAAAACATTTTAGGACATGGGGGTGTCCAGCTTTTGTAAAAAAGCAGAATGTGGACAAGCTCGAGGCACGCTCAGTACTGTGTAAGCTTGTGGGATATCCAAAGAACTCCAAGGGATATTATTTCTATTACGCAGAGGAACAAAAGGTTTTTGTTTCTCGTCATGCCCACTTCTTAGAAACTGAATTTTTAGAAAATCAGAAGAGTGGGAGCGAAGTAGAACTGGAAGAAATTCCAGAACCACAAGCTGTTACTGAAAGTTTGGTAGAACCAGAGGTTCAAGAAGAACAGAACATTCCCGCACCCCTCCGCAGGAGTAGTAGGCCGTCTCGTCCGCCTGAGAGATACTACGGTTTTCTCATAGACGGGGATAGAGAGGATTGCATCATAGATGATGATGAACCTACTGACTTCCAGCAGGCCATCCAGAGCGGCGACTCGGTACGATGGCTAGATGCAATGCGGACCGAAATGGAGTCCATGTACACCAACAAAGTATGGACTTTGGACTTTGCTCCAGATGGGGTAAGACCCATAGGATGCAAATGGATCTTCAAGAAAAAGATTGGTGTAGATGGACAGGTGGAAACCTATAAGGCTAGACTTGTTGCAAAGGGTTTTCGTCAAAGACCTGGTTTGGACTATGACGAAACTTTTTCTCCAGTGGCTATGCTCAAATCCATTCGGGTCCTTCTTGCTATTGCTGCCTTCCATGATTATGAAATCTGGCAGATGGACGTAAAGACGGCTTTTCTGAATGGCAATTTAGAAGAGAGCGTCTATATGGATCAGCCAGAGGGTTTCAATCAGAGTGGGAGCAGCGGGAAAGTATGCAAGCTGCTTAAGTCTATTTATGGACTAAAGCAGGCATCGCGGAGTTGGAACATCTGTTTTGATGAGACAGTCAAAGAATATGACTTTATCAAAAATCCAGATGAACCGTGCATATATAGTAAAGTTGTGGCCAGAAGTGTCGTATTCCTCGTCTTGTACGTGGATGACATTCTATTGATAGGAAATGACATTCCTATGCTACAATCTGTCAAAGGATTCTTGTCACACAGGTTCTCCATGAAAGACCTGGGTGATGCCTCTTACATTCTGGGGATCCGGATCTATCGTGATAGATCCAAGAGGATGTTGGGACTTTCGCAGTCCAGGTATATCGACACTGTACTGAAAAGATTCAGTATGGAAGAATCTAAGCGCGGTAATCTACCGGCTTGTCACGGAATCACCCTCTCCAAAGAGATGTCTCCCAAGACTGATTTGGAAAGGGAACGCATGTCTATTATACCCTACGCTTCTGCGGTAGGCTCTATAATGTATGCGATGTTGTGTACCAGACCAGATGTAGCTTACGCACTGAGCGTGGTAAGCCGGTATCAGTCAGACCCAGGGGAGAAACACTGGATAGCAGTAAAGAACATTCTCAAGTACCTGAGGAGGACTAAGGAGATGTTCTTGGTTTACGGCGGAAAAGACCTCAGGTTGGAGGCCTTTGCTGATTCCGGCTTCCAGAGTGATAAGGACGATTCCAAGTCCATGTCGGGTTATGTCTTTACCCTCAATGGAGGGGCGGTGTGCTGGAAGAGCTCCAAGCAGGACACCGTTGCTGACTCGACGATGGAAGCGGAGTATATAGCTGCTTGCGATGCCGCAAAAGAAGCAGTCTGGATGAAGAAGTTCCTAACAGAACTTCAGGTGGTTCCTACCATAGTTGATCCAATACCTCTGTATTACGACAACAACGGAGCTATAGCTTTAGCGAAGGAACCAAGGTCCCATCAGAAGTCCAGACACATCTTGAGGCGGTATCACCTGATCTGGGAGATCATTGATCGTCAGGAGATCGAGGTTCGGAGAGTTGCTTCAGAAGAGAACATTGCTGATCCATTCACGAAGGCCCTTCCTCAGATTCAGTTCGAGAGGCTGCTCGAGATCATTGGTCTTCGATATGCCAGTACATGGCCCTAGTGCAAGTGGGAGATTGTTAGTGTTTATGCCCTAGAAGGCCATTACTGTATCATACTAGCTTGTATATTACTTAATGGAAGCTTGGGATATTCACATGTATATAACAGTCTTTCTAAACATGGTAGTATGCTACTTGGTTTTTCTATCTTAATATGTGAGTGTACGTATTGATAGAGCTCTTAGGATCTTGCTTGTCTACCAGCGTTGTGATGGCAGTCACACTAGTGGGGGCTGGGTAGTCTACAAGCACATCCTTATTCAGGTCCCCGGTCGTTGGATTATCGAGACAGAGCATCGATACTCCGGAGTAGACTGGTGTGTACGTTTCTCATCCCAGTTGGGGAGATGGTCTGTCCCACAGCCGTCAGTACGTCGTACTGGAGATAGTATACAGGTGCTCGTTAGGTTACGGGTACACCGGACAGGACTCACAGGGAACTGTTGGTTGGTTTGATACCAGTCGTCAGTAAACAGTTCCCAGGTGACATGAGTACAGCGTAGTCCGCAGACTTGACACTGCTACTTCGCCTCGAGTGTGTCCCACTGTTCTTAGATTGCTACCCTACCACGGCTCAAAGGAGTCGTGCAAACAGGTAGCAGTTGGGTGCAGTCCCGAGCACTTGGAGGCAGTGGCGGTTAGACAGGATTCGTCCCTCCCGGTATTGGGAGTAGATATCGTGCTGTGTCAGAGAGCCATTACGCAAAGTCCCTGGCCAGGGCAAGCGAGATTTGCTGGTAGGTTCCAGTAGTTTCTCAGGGTGTAATGGGCTTCCCTCTGACACGACTTATACCGCTATTAGGGGACTGACGCTTGCCACCCCCCTAGGCCCGATATGCGATAGTCTTGGACGAACGGACCGGACTGTATGGAGATTGTCACATCAGACTCAGTAGGAGTTCGGATGGGTTTTCTCATCGGCCTTCTTATCGACAACTACCTGGGGACCGTTACGTACAGCTAGTGCCGCTTGCGGTCTGTGGTTAAACCCACTGCCAGCGTAGTAGTCGAGTCTCTAGAGTCCCACACAGAGAGTTTCCTACTCCAGGCGAAACGATATAGAGGTTGCATGGTTTTGCGACAAAGGGTTCGGACGCATACGTGCGTTTACGCGCGTACGACTTTCGGACAGTTTTTACCAGTCGGCTTTGGTTTAAGCCAGTTACTGGTATCCGGTTATTGGATTTTTACAGTCTAAAGTTTTTCCGTATTTTTGCGGATCGGAGGGGCGTTCTCGTAATTGTACGAGAAGCTTCTAGAAGATGGGACTAAGGAGGTTTCTTTTGGAAAGAAAGTGAGTCATGGTGGTGATTCATTCATTTCATTAATGCACATTTATTGCTTAATGACTCATGCTAATGAATCACCACTAGATATTTTATGAAGCATGCTTATTCATTTCCTTTATTGATTATTCTTAAAAAGAAATGCTTCATAATATATTATGATACACTCTCTCTCCTCTCATTATCTTATCTCATATTCTCTCTCCTCAAGCTCTCATCTTCAAGATACTAACCTTAATCCTCATGTGTTGAGAACAAAGGTTTAGTTAGACTTAAGCATCCATAACCTTAATTCTATATCATCCTTCCATCTTTGATTAGCAATCAAAGTTGCTTAGTTGCCTCAAGCTTAGAGGTTTAGCTTGGAGTTTCGCTCTCGGGTGGATCGTCTACTACCTAGAGAAGGTCGAGGAGAACAAAGGAGGACACAAAGACGAAGGACTAGTTTCGATCGGTATAATCCCTTAACACTATAGTTTAGTTTAGCTATGTGTTTGGTTATTGTTTGTTTAGCTTCGATTCAAGCGGTTAGTCGATGTTCGTTGTTTAAACTTGATCGTTTTTGAAAATTCCGCCTCCCCATAAGTACTGGGGTGTACTACATCGACTTACAGTGGGTGAGCAGTTTGATGATAGTGACACATTTGATACCCCTTCTTCTTCTTCTTCCCCTAATTCGTCTAGTATCCCACCTTCATCCGAGCCTATTCTCCGTTTTCCCTAAGGCTCGAACATTTCGCCAAATCTATCTAAGTCGATGCCCACTCCAATTTTGAGATCGAATCCGTCGCCACAGTCTTCTCCACAAACGTTGGACCCAAAACTTATTGATCGAGCTCCATTTCCAAACCGATTAAGGGCCAACAGACCTAACCCGCAAATGGAGAAGATTGTGGAAATGTTTAAGCAAGTTAGCGTGAATATTCCTCTCCTAGATGCTATTCAACAAGTCCCATCTTATGCAAGAATCCTTAAAGACTTGTGCACTAGGAAGAGAAAAACTCAAGTGCCTAAAAAGGTTTTCATGACGAGTAATGTTAGCACAGCTTTTACCCAACAAATACCAAAGAAACGTAAGGACCCCGGCTGTCCTACAATCTCTATTTCTATTGGGGGTAAAAATATAAATCGTGCTTTACTCGATCTAGGTGCTAGCGTCAACTTGCTTCCTTATTTAGTATACGAGCAGTTAGGAATTGGAGAGTTAAAACCCGCCCATTGTACTCTCCAAATGGCAGACCGATCTATCACCAAACCTCGGGGCGAACTAGAGGATGTGTTAATTAAAGTCGGGGAATTCATATTTCCCGTGGACTTTATTGTTTTAGATACACAACCTGTGGCAAACCCACGCAATCAAATCCCGGTGATACTTGGTCGACCCTTCCTAGCAACTTCTAACTCTGTGATTAATTGTCGTAACGGTTCTATGAACTTATCCTTCGGGAAAATGACAATTGAGCTTAATATTTACAAGCTAGGAAGTCAGCCATCAGAACCTTCTGCTCATTTGCTGGATGTTTGTTCCATCCACGAGATAGCTCCCGAAAGCTGCATGGATGAGGAACTTTGCTTTGATGTTCTCGACAACACTAATGAGACATCGTTTGATCTTGCACCACTTCACAGTTAGGATATGTTCAATGAGTCCGACCTTGAGATTGAACCCGTTGACTCGTTGCAAAAGTCAGCAGCACTTTCCGAGTCAATATCTTATGCAAGTTTTGAACCTCTTAAGGAGTCCGAATATCATTCCGTTACCCCTCCTTTTATTGTCTCTCCGCCAATTCTTGATCTCAAACCGCTACCTTCTCATCTTAAATATGCATATTTAGGAGAGAATGAGACCTTGCCAGTTATTATATCCGCTTCTCTAGCCGTAGAGCAAGAGAATGCACTTTTGGCAGTGTTGAGATCGAATCGGCAAGCATTTGGTTGGACAATGGCCGACATCAAAGGGATTAGTCCCTTAATTGTTGAACATCACATACATCTGATGGATGAAGCCAAACCAACCCGAGACCCACAAAGACGGTTAAATCCCGTTATGAAGGAGGCGGTAAAGAAAGAAATCGTCATGTGCCTTGATAGTGGAATAATCTACCCCATATCTGATAGCCAATGGGTAAGTCCGATTCATGTGGTCCCTAAAAAGTCTGGCATCACGGTCATCTCTAACGAGGCTAATGAGTTAATCCAAACACGCACCCAAACTGGGTGGCGTGTATGTATCGATTACAGGAAACTCAATGCCGCGACGAGGATAGATCACTTCCCTCTACCTTTCATTGACTAGATGTTGGAACGATTAGCGGGACACGAACACTACTGTTTCTTGGACGGATACTCTGGTTACAACCAGGTCCCCATCACCGAAAAGGATCAAGATAAAACCACTTTTACTTGTCCTTTCGGAACTTTTGCTTATAGACGCATGCCCTTTAGGTTATGCAACGCTCCCGCTACATTTCAGCGGTGTATGATGGGGATATTTTCAGATATGGTGGAAAATTTTCTAGAAATTTTTATGGACGATTTCTCCATTTTTGGGGACTCCTTTGAGGGCTGCCTTCGTAATCTTGACGCTGTTCTTACCCGCTGTAAGTATAAGAACTTGACTTTGAATTGGGAAAAATGCCATTTTATGGTCCAAGAAGGTATTGTACTTGGACATATAATTTCACATAAAGGCAATGAGGTTGACAGAGCTAAAATAGATGTCATTCAAAACCTCCCTCGTCCCAATTGCGTCAAAGATATACGATCCTTCCTTGGTCATGCAGGATTTTATAGGAGATTTATTAAGGACTTTAGCAAAATTGCTAGACCATTAACCCTTCTATTGGCCAAGGACACTACTTTTCACTTCGATTCGGATTGTGAGGCTGCTTTTGAATCACTTAAAGAATCACTCACTACAGCCCCCGTTCTATCATCTCCGGATTGGAACCACCCGTTCGAGCTTATGTATGACGCATCAGATTTTGCTATTGGTGCTGTCTTAGGACATCATATTGATAAGATGCCACATGTAATTTACTATGCAAGTAGGACCTTGAATGATGCACAAATAAATTACACAACTACCGAGAAAGAACTCTTGGCAGTTGTCTTTGCATTAGAGAAGTTCAGGCCCTACTTGATTGGCTCGCCTATTATGGTTTACACAGATCACTCCGCCCTACGACATCTTTTAACGAAGAAGGATGCAAAGGCCAGGCTAATACGTTGGATCCTATTGTTACAAGAATTTGATCTTGTTATCAAAGACAAGAGTGGATGTGAAAACGTAGTAGCCGACCATCTTTCACGCATCACTTCTTCGCCAACTGTGACCGTGCCGATAAATGACTCATTTCCTGACGAACAGCTCTTGAATGTATCCTACGAACCTTGGTTCGTGGATATCGTGAACTATCTTGCGACGGGACTTATACCTAGCGATTGGTCGAAACAAGACAAACTTCGGTTTTTATCCCAAGTAAAATATTTTTACTGGGATGAACCATATCTATTCAACTATTGTTCCGATCAAATCATTCGCAGGTGTGTCCCTAACGATGAATTCAAGAGCGTGTTATCATTTTGTCATGATCAGGCATGCGGCGGTCACTTTGGACCTCGAAAAACGGCGGAGAAAGTTTTGCAATGTGGCTTTTATTGGCCAACATTATTTAAAGATACATTTGAACATTGCAAAACTTGTCCGCGATGTCAGCATTTGGGTCGGATTTCACGAAGGAACGAGATGCCGCTCCAACCTATATTGGTTGTGGAAATATTTGATGTTTGGGGTATTGATTTTATGGGCCCTTTTCCCAACTCTTTTGGGAATCTATATATCTTGTTAGCAGTTGATTATGTCTCGAAGTGGGTGGAAGTTATACCGTGTCGCACTAATGACAACAAAGTTGTCATTAAGTTCCTTAAAGAAAATATCTTCTCGCGATTCGGACACCCTCGCGCTATCATTAGCGACAACGGGACACATTTCTGCAATAGGTCTTTCGAAGCCTTGATGCAGAAATATTCAATCACTCACAAGCTTTCTACGCCCTATCACCCCCAAACAAGCGGGCAGGCTGAGATCTCAAATAGGCAGATCAAACAGATATTGGAGAAGATGGTTTCCAAAAACCGTAAGGATTGGTCAACCAAATTGACGGATGCTCTTTGGGCATTCCGCACCGCTTATAAGACTGATCTTGGTATGTCTCCATACCGCCTTGTGTTTGGGAAGGCATGTCACCTCCCTGTCGAGATTGAACATAAGGCAATGTGGGCTATTAAAGAGCTTAATTTTGATCTTGATCATGCAGGAAGCTATCGGAAGCTGCAATTGAATGAGCTAAGCGAACTCCGCGATAAAGCCTACGATAATGCGGTGATAGTAAAGAATAGGACTAAAGTGTTCGACGATAAAAATCTTTTTAAAAAATCCTTCACATCGGGGCAACAAGTCCTTCTTTACGATTCCCGTCTCCATCTTCATCCGGGTAAGCTTAAATCTCGTTGGAAAGGACCTTTTGTGGTGCGGTATGTACACCCGCACGGGGCGGTTGAAGTCGAAAATTTGAAAAACGGTTCGATTTTTAAAGTAAATGGGCATAGATTAAAACCGTATTTTTCTGCTGACCCTGCGGAGGAGCTCCTGTTTTTACAGGAGCCGCTTTATCAAAACTAAATTTCCTCCGCCTCACCTCCATATTTTTTTAACATTTTCTCATTTTAAGAATGGAGGTGAGTAAAAATGGATTTGATTGAATATCTGTGCGTGTCATAGAATAAGTTTGGGGAAATTTATCATTTAACTATTATTTTACCCCTTGTATCTCTCCCTTAGTATACAGGTCCATGTTCTCAAAAGGCTACATCAGTGAGGACACTGCTGAAAACAGGTTTGGGGGGGAGGTTTGTATTCACTGAATTATCTTTGACACCGGGCATTAAATTTTTTTTTTATATAACAAAAGAATAGAAAGTGAAAAATTACATCCAAAAGATTGGAATAGTTTAAGAAAACCAAGAAAATTAGAAGTTTTCTTACACGAACTAGTAATAAGTAGTTATGAGCTGTTGTCCCAAGGGTTAGTAAAATGAAGGAAGTCACTAATCTGAGGATAAAAATAAGTCTGAAAAATAGTTTCTATTCTGGAAGACAAACATTTGAATGTTGATACCCTACAATATGCACCTACACACATCTTGAAACTCGGGATAGTAGAGGATACCTTGAAATGCTCTTGTCTAAAAGCCAAAGTATGAAGGAAATAAAAAAAAATTGATGAAGAAAATATAAAAATGGTGAAAAGAAAAATGAACACTGGTTTTGTTATCGCCAAGGCAGCAATAAAAAAATATAGCGAGGCTGCCTCTTCACCTAGTGCCCTAAGGCCAACTGGTCTGGGAGTCACTGCTAAGCCTTAGGTGGTGCAAGACGAGGAAAATACTATCACCAAATCAGCGAGCACTTGAGTAATCGGTCGGTTAGTACCTCAAGAAGTATTAACGGTCGCATGAAAATGTGTGAGCAGTTGTAAGTATTCATCAAATTAAAAAGTACTAAGGTAGATGGACAAGAATATGATAGCTTGAATTGAATTCTCCGAGTGTAGGGATGTTCTTTACACACACGTGGGGTTATATGATCAATGTTTGGATGAAAGGTAGGAATGAAGAATAAAGACGATGTTTTATTGAGGGATGATGTGATTTCTAATATTTTTTCATGACTATTAAGATAGGGCTCATGACAACTGAAAAGCTAGTATAGTTGGAAACTCTTCTTTTCAAGGCCTTTCTTTTATGGTTCTTATCTTTATATGTAAATTTCACCATCTTTCTTTTGTTATTGGATTTTGTGGGTAATCCGCTGAAAACCCTCAGGAGACAACACTCCTCCTACTAGGGACACCTAGAGGTTTAACGGCTTGTTGCACGTGCTCAGTGCAATCGTGTCTGCCTACGAAAGTGTGCTTAGTTTTCTCCTTTCTTTTTCTCCTCTTAAATAAACTAGTTTGCTCGGGACGATCAAAGATAAGATTGGGGGTATTTGTTCAGTTGATAAAACTGCACATTTGTATTACATTTTCCTACCATTTTTATATTAAAAAAGGACTTTATTATAATATATTATATATATGAGGGTTTATGTGTAAAAACATTATTTTCCATGTGTTAATATATTTTAATTATCATTTGGTAGGAAAATGTATGCAAATAATATTATTGACCTAATCCTAGTAGAACAAAGTCTACTAAAATCTTATTTGAGTTGTTGTGCAGAATATTTCCAAGTTGTGCAGAATTTTTCAAGGCTAGAATCAAGCAAATCAAGTTGTTGAAGAAATCTTGCCAAATTAAGAAGCAAACTTGGAGACCAAGTCTGGAAGCAACCGAGAGAAGATTTCTGAATATGAAGGTGCCTAGGATTGCCAAATGTCACCATCAAAGAGCCCAAGAAAAACGACAAAGAGATCTCATCCCTTGAGCGCGGATCCGCGGCCTTAGCCCCCATTTGCCGCGGATCCGTCGCAATTTAGGGGAGAGAGAATGCAAGATTTTGGGAGATTGATGACTGATAAATTTTACCAACTTTTCAACAATAATATTCTTGGTTTGCACTATATAAAGGCACCGAGGGCCTCTTGGAAAAGCCATCAAGCCGACGGGATCACGAAGTCCAAGACGGCTCATGCATCCAGGCTGATCATCAACTGTTCGTCTACCTCCTTGGAAGAGATCGAGAAGCAAACTAGTCTTTGTAATCATTTTCTAAGGAATCAAAGTGTAGATTGTTCAAGTTGATTAATAAAGGTAGTTGTTTTATTTAATTCTTTTGCATTTTACATTATGTTTTCCTTCTCTGTCTTTTCATCTTTTTCTCCCAACATGCGCGAGTAATTCTCCGCTTGTTAGGGTTCGTAGGATTAGGGTAGGCTAATGGACGATGAAAATAACTAAACCCTTTTTAAGTCCTATAAAGTTTAGGAACTTTATCAAAAGAATTATTAACATCCTAATCGGGCGTGCTAACAATTCTTTGTTAGTTCCGACCGCGATTAGAGATTAGATTAATGATTGTTTTGGTAAAGGCTAGATATGAACGGAGTTCCGTGTCGAGATAAGGGTTAAGAGTGGGATTCATTTTCCCTCCAGAAACCCTAATCTACACGCATCACCGTCGTTCTAGTTTTAAATCTATTAAAGGATAAAAAGGGTAACTTTTAATTAATCGTCAATAACTACTAAATCCTAACGAACCTTACAAGACTTCTTATTATATTATCTACATCTTTAATATAATCTAGATCTATATTTTACATTCTTGTTTAACGTAGATCTAGAAACCAATCTATAAAATTCTTATTTCCTCCTCTCTTTCAACACATCTAAAGTAAAAGTAAAAGGTTCCACGTTTCCCTGAGGACGACCCGTACTCACCTCAGTCTAGCTATGCGCGACACCGTTCTGATTGCGGTTAAACTACAAAAACACAAACACTCTTTCGAAACAATCAAGGTGTCTTACAGACTAAAGGGGAGAGGGATGCGCATGATTGGCAGATCACTTGCTTAGGCAATTGAGTCAATCATGAGATGTCAAGTACCATACCAGATGTTGTTTTTGCAGTGGATGCAATAAATTGATATTAATCCAATCCTGGAGAAACGGAACGGAAGCAGTTTTAGAACATAAGTGGATGTTCTAGGGATATGATAACAACAGCCTATTTTAGGAGACAGTTATCATTCCAGGCTTCCAAGGTGACATGGATGACAGAGAGGTTGTCAGAGTTATAGTTTTCCTTCTGACGAGGGGCAGTATTTTGGACAGGTGGTCCAAGGGGATACTGAGGGAGGCATGACGCAGGATACTGATTATGTTCAGTTGACGTTACAGTCTAAGAAGTTTGGATTTAGAGTTCATTTATGAGCTAGGTCCTATCAGATATCCAGACATATTCTAAGACAGGTATTGCTCATTTCGGGAGATGGCTTTCTCCGCGAACTTAAGATAAAGAGAGACATAGAAAGAAACATCTGAGCGGATCCACTCAATGAGGCTATTCCTCGAACGCATTTGTTTCGCAAACAGGTTTTGTGAGACTGATTAGTAGAGGTGTTGGGTGTTCGGTATCACACTGGCTGTGAGTATGCGACATCGCAATAATTAACCTTGAGTGCAAGTGGGAGATTGTTGGAGATAGTGCCCTCAGAGTCAATTATTGGATCACAGGCATGTGATTGCAATGATTGAGGGAGGACCTATCCCGGTAGGACAGTCTTACTCAAGATGATAGTATGCTATCTGGTTTATCTTTATCATCGTGTACTGCTTTAGGTGACCTTACAGGTCACTATTGCACGTTGATAGAGCCCCTAGGATTCTTGCTTGACTGCCAGCAGTATGAGGGCGATCATATACGTGGGAGCTGGTGGTCTATAAGCACATCCTTAAAAGGTCCCTAGTCATGGGAATTTCGAGACAGGGCATCGATACTCCAGAGTAGACTAGTGTATACAGCCGAGACCCCGACGAGGGGCGGTGGCCGGTCACACAAGCCACTGGTGTCAGTTGGTTCACCTAAGATGTATACAGGTGCTCATTGGGTTATGAGTACACCGGACAGGACTCGCCGGGAACATGCTAGTTGGTCTTATACCTGACGTCAGATAGCCGTTCCCTGGTGACATGTATACAGGTTAGTTCATCGACCTGAGATTGTCATTTGTCTCGTGTGAGTTCCCACTGTACTTTGATTACTACCCTACCATGGCTCAAAGGAGTCATGCAAACAGGTTTTAGTTGGGTACAGTCCCGAGCCACATGGAGGCAGTGAGCGGATCTGCAGGGGTTCGTCTCTCCCGGTATTGGGGGTGAGGTCGCGCTGTGTCTAGGAGAGCCATTACACAAAGCCCTCGGCCGAGGCAGGAGATTTACTGGTAGGCATTCCAGTAGTATCTCAGGGTGTTCTGGGCTACACTCTGACACGACTTGTACCGCTTTTGAGGGTCTGACTTATACCAACCCCCTAGGCCCGCCATGCGATGCACATAGACGAACGGACCGGACTGTACGGATATTGTCACTGACAGGCTCAGTAGGGTGTCAGGATGGGTTCGCTCATCGACGTCCCTTTTGGTCAATTCCTGGTAACCCGTTATGTATGGCTAATACCTCTGACATGCTAGTGGTTAAATCCACAACCAATGTATTGACGAGTCTTTAGAGTCCCCCACAGACCGTTTTCTCAAGTTTCGGACGAAACGCTGTAGAGGCCGTTTGGAGATATGGCAGGGTTCGAACATGTACGTGCGGTATTAAACGGATCATGATCGGACGGATAATACCAGCGGGCTTCGGTTTAAGCCGCATCCTAGTATTGTACAGTATAGATTTAGTCTCATTGCATTTGTATTCGGTCGGAATACAAATACGGGTATGTATATACAGTAGCGGGATTTTCCTGTAATTTATTACGGGATCAGTTTTTTGGAGTTGCCAGTTTGCTTTCCGTTTCGGCCATTTTTCTTTGTATTTTTCCTTGGCTGAAAATTGGTGGAGGAGGGCTTATTTGCAATTGTGCAAATTAACATTGTGGAAGGTGGTCTTTGTATATTGTTGCTTCATGATTGAGGTTGACTTCTTTGTTCATGATAACTTTGTAAGTCCACGGTAGCGTCCTGGCCGTCTAACAGACGCCAAATGCGGAACAAAAACATTTTACAACTGGCGCTATCGCGTACTATAACCCGGATCTGACATTAAAGCTAAACTAACAAACTACAAAGTGGGTAGAAGAGTTATACCGAACGATCCGAGTCCTTCGGTCTTCAACCATCATCCCACGCTTTGTTGCAGCTGCTCCGATCTCCTGAATCTCCAGTCTTCTCGTTCAGGTGGCACCACGTCGACGGATCTTTAAACGGGCTCCCGCCTCTGAACCGAGGCAACTCGATCGTCAAGTTTGCTAGAATAGACGACCAAGATGATGTAGAGAATGAGTAGAACACTTTGTCTCGTTACGTCCAAAGCTATGGATGAACGGTTAATGAAGTTGCCTTTTGGAATCGGGTGATAAGAATTTAAGCTATATGAAATTTTCATATACAAATCTATCATAATCTTTTCCCTAGTGAGTAACAACCATGAGAGTGAAGAGGAGGGGAGGGCCGGCCACTTATAACAAGAGGGGGGTGAGTGTAGGAGGTAGGGATAGTGACCATAACCATAAATGAAATGAATGAATCATCTAACACCTTGTATGAATGCATTTAATGAAAACTATGATTCATAACCCTTAGTCATCATCTAATTAATGCACCATTAAAGAACAAATGAGTCACAAGCCACCTCATCATCCAAGTCACCATCCTAGAAACTTCCTCACTCATCACAAGAAAAGATAAATCCGTATTAAACCGAATGTTAAATACGGGCGATGGAAAACTGGAAACTGGCAACTTCCAAAAGTGATCCTGAAACGAATTTCAGGATAACCCCGTATCAGTATAAATAAACCCGCATTTGTATTACGACCGAATACAAATGCAACTGAGACAAAGATATTATATCTACACAGTATAATACTCGGATCCGGCTTAAACCAAAGCCGACCAGTATTATCTGCCCCAAAAATGACACGTGCGAAAACGCACGTGCATTTTCCGAACCCTGCCACAAAACCATACGGCCTCTACAACGTTTCGCCCGAAATTGGGAAAGTGTCTGTGGGGGACTTTAATGACTCATCAACACACTGGCACTGGGTATAACCACTAGCACGTCAGAGGTACAAGCTGTACGTAACGGTTGCCTATGTATTGATTGGAAGGGAAGCTGACGAGCGAACTCATCCATAAACCCTACTGAGCCTAACAGTGACAATATACATACAGTCCGGTCCGTTCATCTATGAGTATCGCATATCTTCCTAGGGGGCTGGTAACGTCAGACCCCCATTAGCGGTATAAGTCGTGTCAGAGAGTGGCCCAGAACACCCTCAGATACTACTGGAGTACCTACCAGTAAATCTCCTGCCTCGGCCGAGAGCTTTGTGTAATGGCTCTCCTAGACACAGCGCGATCTCACCCCCAATACCGGGAGAGACGAATCTCCTGATGATCCACTCACTTGCCTCCATGTGGCTCGGGACTGTACCCAAAAAAGACCTGTTTGTACGACTCCTTTGAGCCATGGTACGGTAGAAATCAAAGCACAGTTGGAACTCACACGAGAAAAATGACAACCTCAGGTCGATGAACTAACCTGTAGACATGTCACCAGGGAACCGCTATATGACGATATGTATAATACCAACTAGCATGTTCCCGGCGAGTCTGTCCGGTGTACTCATAACCTAATGAGCACCTGTATACATCTTAGGTGATCCTACTGACACCAGTGGCTTGTGAGACCGGCCACCGCCCCTCGTCGGGGTCTCGACTGTATACACTAGTCTACTCTGGAGTATCGATGCCCTGTCTCTAAACTCCCACGACTAGGGACTCTTTTAAGGATGTGCTTACAAACCCCAGCTCCCACGTATATGATCGCCATCATACTGCTGGTAGTCAAGCAAGAATCCAATGGGCTCTATCAATATGCAATAGCGAACTAAAGCATGTATACGATGATAAAGACAATCCAGATAGCATACTATCATCTCGAGCAAGACTGTCATATCGGTATAGGTCCTGCCTCAATCATTGCAATCACGTACCTGCGATCCAATAATTGACTTTCAGGGCACTATCTCCAACAATCTCCAACTTGCACTTAAGGCTAATTATTGCGATGTCGCATACTCACAGCCCATGTGATACCGAATATCCAACTCCTCTACTAATCAGTTTCACAAAGCTAGTTTATAAAACTCTTGTGTTCGAGAAATAGCCTTAGTGAGTGGATCCGCCCTGATGTTTCTTTCTGTATCTCTCTTAATCTCAAGTTCGCGGAGAAAACCATCTTCCGAATCGAGCAATACCTGTCTTAGAATATGTCTGGATATCTGATGGGACCTAGTTCATAAATGAACCCCAAATCCAAACTTCTTAGACTTTATTGATAACTGAACCTAATCAGTATCCTG
The DNA here is from genome assembly GCA_030015575.1 of Agapanthus africanus. Lineage (NCBI taxonomy): Eukaryota > Viridiplantae > Streptophyta > Magnoliopsida > Asparagales > Amaryllidaceae > Agapanthus > Agapanthus africanus. Next base: position 125,819,242 of record JASDDO010000004.1, on the reverse strand, counting down.
CACCAAGCCTCCCACAGTATCCTATTGGACCACCTGTCCATAATACTGTCCCTCGTCAGAGGGAAAACTATAACTCTGACAATCACTCTGTCATCCATGTCACCATTGAAGCCTGGAATGATAACCGTCTCCCGAAGGAGGCTGCCGTTATCAAATCCGTAGAACAAGCACTTATGTTCTAAAACCGCTTCCTTATGTTTCTTCAGGATTGGATTAATATAAACTTATCACATCAAGTGCAAAAAACAACATCTGGTGTGGTACTTGACATCTCATGATTGACTCAATTGCCTAAGCAAGTGATCTGCCAGTCTTGCACTTCCCTCTCTCCTTTAGTCTCTAAGACACCTTTAGAGAGGGTGACTCCATCACTTGCAGGTACACCACCATGCCAGGAGTCATCTATTCTAAATACCATTGGAATACAGTCAAAGTACCCAAATTGGGAAACTACCCAAATCTAGATCTAAAAACATAAATCTAGAAACCAGAATGTCTGATATTATATCCATATTCTTTGTGGAGAAACAACTGTGTGACGACCACAATATAACCGATCATAGTATAAGAATTTTACTTCCTACTCTGTGTATGTCATCCAAATACCAGGACATCACACCTTACTACCTTCTTACCAGATCCATCCCCTATTCTGATGAAGTCAAACCAATGACTGTCACATCAAAAATTAGATGATCTTATCTCCGCTATATCTGCTTAAGCCTATAAATAGACATAAGCTACTTGCCCACTATGCTTCCGCTGCTCCCACTGACTACGACAACTCTCTGGCAGAATAATATATACGTACACTTCTAAAGCTAGTTTAGAACGACGCTATACTTATCCTCTTGCTGGGTCTCATAGTCTGGAACAACAGTAGTGTCAAGTATGGGTAAACAAGAACCTCACTGTCACCGTCCTTGAGGGTACCGGAGTACCTCTCGGGTGTCTGAGGTTACCCACCATAGCTGCGGAGTGGCTAATGGAATGTTAAACCTGATTGAATATATAGGTCCTATTAAATTTTCCGTAATCGTTTGCGGTTCTGGAATCACTTCCAGTTCTACCATACTCCCACTACTGTTTTCTGAAAAAATCCATTTTAATAAAAATGTGGCGAGTCAAGAACAATATCACTATTGATCTTCCAGATGGTAGAAATGTCAACCCTCGTCAAAGTCAGGGTCAACCCACAAACTGCCATTACAGAAACGTGCCTTGAGTTATCCAGTGTCTGGTTTTAAGCATAAGCCGGACAACTCCCCGTATCTTAACATCGTTAAGATATGAACCATTCTAAATACAATATAGAAATAGAGGCACTAAGTTAATTGGAACCAGATTCAAACTATGCAGATGTCTCCAATGCATATCAACTTAATGGAGAGAGGATAATCAGCATTACTCAACTTAGGAATCCATCCAATTATGAGTAACCTGAAAGAGAAACAAGTTTCTCAAAATCAGTACTATCAACTGAATACCAATCACAAGAATCTACATCTTCGATCTCTTTGAAGAATCCCGATACTTGCGATACCTGGTTCTCTACTTTATTCTTATACACATAACTTCTCAGAACTTAGACATTGTTTTTCTACGAAACACTTGTCTAAAAACTAGAGAAGTCACAAGTAAACAGAACATAGTACGAGGACCTACCCCTTTGTCCTGACAGACACTGGACAACATACAATACTCTGTATAAGTCCCCTGAGTTTGAATAACTCAAAACCTGTGCATCGTAGGTTGAAAACTGTAGCCAGGCGGTTTCCTTAAATATCACCAATTACAACGAATTCCGATATAATGAGGATGATCACCTTATTCCCAATAACTTACTCCCACTCATCATCTGTAAAACCATACAGATATGAGAATGAAACCTGGTAAATACATACCCTTGGAGTAAGTATCTAATCGGGAAATCAGTTTTCCTTTTAACAATGCACAGTGAAACTGAAATATGAAAATGTTTCGTAGGGGTATCCTGGTATTCCTAGTAATGCATCTTCCATAATCCAATTCATGACTTTAACCGTATATTTCTTTGCCTTCTCTCCAAATCCCTTTATTTGTCTTTAGTCGTTACCTTCTGTACACCATCGTTAGGCTATATGGTTTTCTTCCTTCCCTACCGTTCGGCACCAGCCTATGGTTTGGAAGAAGACTATCCAGTAAGCATAATAGGTGTACCCTCCTAATCCTAGGAGTAATCGTAACTTGAGAGAAGTTGATGATAAAAGACAACTGAATAATACCTTATTCTATGTCTCCCGAACTGGGAAAAAAGCAAAGGTGAAATAAGAGTGGCGATGAAGTACGTGGTTTGGTCGTGAATGTTTAGCAGTCGCAATTTACTTTGCCCTATTTCTAATCCCTTTATTTTGTCTTTATATATTATCTTCTGCACACCCTACTTAGGCTAATTTGTTTTCTTCATTCCCTACCTTTCGGCACCAGCCTATGGTTTGGAATAAGACTATCTAATAAGCGTAATAGGTGTACTCTCCTAAACTAAGGAGCCCTCGCAACCTGAGAGAAGGTGATAATAAAAGACAACTGAATAAACTAATTCTATTTCTCCTGAACCTGGATCCATCCTCGAAGAAGTCCCTTCGAGTTCGTATATAACCATACGATGGATCTATCCAATGGAAGTGGATGTCCGTAGTAAAACGGGGTGTTCTGAGAAATACAAAGGGTAAAAGAAGGAGAGGTAATGACTTATGCAACTCGGACAATCCAAAAGCCAGTATTTTAAGAAGGTTCGGTCAACTTGGTCACTGAATCATAGTCTAGGGTCGGTCAAAGGTCGCTGCCAAAGAGAGAGAGAAAAGAAGCATTCTGCGTGCACTCTAACCTAGATCAGAATGGTTATCACTTTATCTAATCAGGAAACCTCCCACTATAATCTCAAATTCTCCTCCAAACCTGAAAGAAGAATTAGTCGGGATCACCCGAAGAGTAAACTAACTCATCAGTGAGAATCGGGATCCAACTATTATCGCATGATAACTTGATGGAAGCCACTCAAGTTATCACACTCTAGAAGGTATGCGCATGCCTGGCAAGTTTCCTGTATGTTTGAAACTCCCGATATGATTTTTGCCCCATGCTCTTATGACCTTGACTAAAGGCCAAATATATCATAAGTCACATGTCAAGTTCTATGCATCATTATCCAGGTCAATTTGAACCCACCCGTACATACTCTTGACAAAGGGCTAAGTATAGTAATACGACTGTCCCAAACCAACGCATCTATCTATGCAACATATGAACACCCCAGCAGCTACCAATCACTATGTTTTGACTAAGGGCCAAATATACATAGCTTGAATACTACTGACCATCCATAAGAAATGACGGAGGGCTACGGCTGGTTTTTGGTGAAAAACCTTTAACGTAATGAACTTGATATCGCTGAAGGAACCTGATAGCTTTTTATGAAAATATAGTAGCGAAAAACCTTTGCTAAAGAGGTCACTCCCGGTGAAGGGATCTCGGCTCTTTCCTCGTGGAATGAGGTGTAGGATATTCCAACTGAATACCGCGATGCAAAGTAACTTATAATCGACTATGTTGAAGTTATTAGCCTGACGCAAACTTCTGCCCAAGGGGTCACTCCCGGTAAAGGGATCCCGTCCTTTGCCTCGTCGAATGAGGTGCAGGATATTCTAAACTGAATATCACTATGCAAAACAAAAAGAAACGTCTTTGTAATAACACTTTTTAAAATTTGTTCCAACAACATCAAATATTGGTTTGTTTTATCCTTGCATTGATAAGAATCAATGCAGTCCCATCAATCAATCACACCAGAAAAGAACGAAAAATAAAATGTACGTATATGCTATCCGCATTCGTCACTGGGTCCCGTCATCACCCGTTAGGTTACTTAACTAACAACAGAGCGGGGGCTGGACTAGCGCGGGTGTAAAACATATACAACATCTAATAGTATATATACCAATATACAATAATCGCTCCAGGCGTGATAATATGCAACATTACAGAAAAGTAATAAGCATCACAGAACAATACAGATAATCTGGGATCCCCGGGTTTCACAAAGCCACTGCTGAAACCCGACGTTCCCCTGGTCGTGTGGATAGCCTGTGCAATGAAACCTAGACCCCTACGGGTGCGGCAAGTTACCCGCCAAAACCTGAAGCGAGGTAGTCCCCACAACATAGTGAATGGAACACCCGACACTTCACGGAATCTGGTAAATTGAGCACCCCTCTTTGGGTTAACCTGTACCCCCTACGAGTGCGGCGAATAGTCTGTCAATTCTAGAGTGAGGCCTCTCTGCCTCTCAAAGCCATGAGATACGGACCCGTTGCCCTCCAGAACCCGGCTATCCGTGCACTCCTTCGCGGGATAAACATAGTACAGAAATAAAAAAATGTACAACGGGTACATCGACCTCAACCCGGTCGTGCCCTAAAAGAATGTTATACAACAGGCAGTGACGGCAGTCCACATGTTGGACACTCGCACCGCAATATCAAATGTACAAATAAATCCAAACAGCACTACCATTGCACACTGCTATCCACCACGACATATCCGCAACATTACAGCACAACACAGAACATCAACGCGAATGTCACGTTCGCAAATCCGTCTAAAAGGACTATAGCAATTAGACGCAATTTACCGATCAAATGATATTCCCGGTCGGAGATATAATGTAAGTACTGTATACTAACAAGTTTAAAATTTCGATCGACAAAATTTCCCGAAGTGGGCCCCACGTACATCTGCTGTACAGTAATAAAATCTGGGCCCAAAAGAACAGTACCAAAAACCATAATTTTCAACAAAGAACCAACAGTAGAAAATTGACCAACTGAAACGCCAAGACGGCCGCGGTTTCGCGGTCAAAGCTAGGCTTTGACCGCGGTTTCGCGGTTGTACGGACGATTCAGTGGACCGTTTTTCTTTGTTATTCTTTAAAAAGCCTGCTTGTTTTTCTGTGATGGTCAAAACAATTTTTAGACACCTTTTAAAATCGACATAAACTTTAAAACTGAAAATTGTGATTTACGAAAATCCGTTCGATCGATATTTTGAACGCATTAGCACAAGTTAGTATAGATTAATGGTGAATCTCTGATACCACTGTAAGTCCACGGTAGCGCCCCGGCCGTCTAACAGATGCCAAATGCGGAACAAAAACTTTTTACAACTAGCGCTATCGCATACTATAACCCGGATCTGTCATTAAAGCTAAACTAATAAACTACAAAGTGGGTAGAAGAGTTATACCGAACGATCCGAGTCCTTAGGTCTTCAACCATCATCCCACGCTTTGTTGCGGCTGCTCCTATCTCCTGAATCTCCAGTCTTCTCGTCCAGGTGGCACCACGTCGACGGATCTTTAAACGGGCTCCCGCCTCTGAACCGAGGCAACTCGATCATCAAGTTTGATAGAAGAGACGACCAAGATGATGTAGAGAAGGAGTAGAACAATTTGTCTCGTTAAGTCCAAAGCTATGGACGAACGATTAATGAAGTTGCCTTTTGGAATCGGGTGATAAGAATTTGAGCTATATGAAATTTCCATATACAAATTTATCATAATCTTTTCCCTAGTGAGTAACAACCATGAGAGTGAAGAGGAGGAGAGGGCCGGCCACTTATAACAAGAGGGGGGTGAGTGTAGAAGGTGGGGAGAGTGACCATAACCATAAATGAAATGAATGAATCCTCAAACACCTTGTATGAATGCATTTAATGAAAACTATGATTCATAATCCTTAGTCATCATCTAATTAATGCACCATTAAAGAACACATGAGTCACAAGCCACCTCATCATCCTAGTCACCATCCTAGAAACTTCCTCACTCATCACAAGAAAAGATAAATCCGTATTAAACCGAATGTTAAATACGGTCGATAGAAAACTGGAAACTGGCAACGTCCAAAAGTGATCCTGAAACGAATTTCAGGATAGCCCTGTATCAATATAAATATACCCGCATTTATATTACGACCGAATACAAATGCAACTGAGACAAAGATATTATATCTACACAGTATAATACTCGGATCCGGCTTAAACCAAAGCCGACCAGTATTATCTGCCCCAAAAATGACACGTGCGAAAACGCACGTGCATTTTCCGAACCCTGCCATAAAATCATACGGCCTCTACAACATTTCGCCCGAACTTGGGAAAGTGTCTGTGGGGGACTCTAATGACTCATCAACACACTGGCACTGGGTATAACCACTAGCACGTCAGAGGTACAAGCTGTATGTAACGGTTGCCTATGTATTGATTGGAAGGGAAGCTGACGAGCGAACTCATCCATAAACCCTACTGAGCCTAACAGTGACAATATACATACAGTCCGGTCCGTTCGTCTATGAGTATCGCATATCTGCCTAGGGGCTGGTAACGTCAGACCCCCATTAGCGGTATAAGTCGTGTCAGAGAGTGGCCCAGAACACCCTGAGATACTACTGGAGTACCTACCAGTAAATCTCCTGCCTCGGCCGAGGGCTTTGTGTAATGGCTCTCCTAGACACAGCACGATCTCACCCCCAATACCGGGAGAGACGAATCTCCTGACGATCCGCTCACTTTCCTCCATGTGGCTCGGGACTGTACCCCAAAAAGACCTGTTTGCACGACTCCTTTGAGCCGTGGTAGGGTAGAAATCAAAGCACAGTGGGAACTCACACGAGACAAATTACGACCTCAGGTCGATGAACTAACCTGTACACATGTCACCAGGGAACTGCTATCTGACGATATGTATAATACCAACTAGCATGTTCCCGGCGAGTCCTGTCCGGTGTACTTATAACCTAATGAGCACCTGTATACATCTTAGGTGATCCTACTGACACCAGTGGCTTGTGAGACCGGCCACCACCCCTCGTCGGGGTCTTGACTGTATACACTAGTCTACTCTGGAGTATCGATGCCCTGTCTCGAAACTCCGACGACTAGGGACTCTTTTATGGATGTGCTTACAAACCCCAGCTCCCATGTATATGATCGCCATCATACTGCTGGTAGTCAAGCAAGAATCTTATGGGCTCTATCAATATGCAATAGCGAACTAAAGCATGTATACGATGATAAAGACAAACCAGATAGCATACTATCATCTCGAGCAAGACTGTCATATCGGTATAGGTCCTGCCTCAATCATTGCAATCACGTACCTGCGATCCAATAATTGACTTTGAGGGCACTATCTCCAACAAACTTGACTTTTAAGATGAGTGTTGGTTGGTGGTGTGATGATTATTCCTCATGATGATCAGTCATTTCCTTTTGCATTATTTTTCTCCTTTGGCTCACACCACCTTGTGCATGCTTACTCACTCCTCTTTTTTTTGGTGAGGCCAGCCATTCTATAGAGGAGAGGGAGTTCATTTTGTGTGGGAAATTTCTTCATCTCAATTCACTACTTGCCACAAAAATTCCATATCTCCAAAGTTCATTTCCTCCACCAAATGGCAACTTCAACCCCAAGAGAGACAAAGAGCACTGCACTTATTCTACAGCAATTCTTGGACACGTCGACTCGCCAACTTCGTGCCCGAGTTGCCTTGGTCCAGAAGTGGGAGCCCGTAAAAGAACCCGGCGATGTGGTGCCCTTCCGACGAGGAGATGAAGACCGGAGATTCCGCGGGGAGATCGGGACGACGACGAGAAGACCGAAGGACACGGATCGCTCGGTATATCTCTCTACCCTTTCTTCTTTTAGCTAGTAGTAGGTTAATGGCCCGATCCGGGTTTATGGTCCGCGGTGGGGCCGGTTTATAAAGTTAAGAAAATTTTGATTCCGCATTTTGGCCTCGGACAGACGGCCGGGGCGCCGCCGTGAACCAACATGAACATTTAACTGAAATGACGGAGGGCTACGAATGGTTTTGGCGAAACCGTGAACGTAGTGAACTTGATATAATCGAAGGAACCTGATAGCTTTTAAAAGGAGTGGTTTAAGCTCCGCGTTTTTAAAAGTTTTTCTGTTTTGAAAAAACCGAGTGGTTTTGAAATTGTTCCAACGATTCAGCTTTAGTTTGTTTTCTTTGCATTAATTTAATGTGTCCCATCAATTAATCCTACCATTGCAGAAAACAACAAAAATATGACGTACGCTTATGCCATCCGCATTGGCCATGGAGCCCCGTCATAACCCGTTATGTTACTTAACTAACGACAGAGCGGGGGCTGGACTAGCGCGGATGCAAAACATTAGCAACGCCTACTAGATATCATATATAGATATATACATTCGTCAGATGCAATGATACCCATTCCAGATCACAGATGAACACATTGGATATGCTAGGAATCCACGTTTCGTTCGAGCCTGCAACGAAAGACGGATTACACGGTCGCGATGAATAGCCAAACCCCACCCTAGACCCCTACGGGTGCGGCAAATTACCGGCCAAGTACCCGAAGTGAAGCAACCTCCTTCAACAATGTGAGTAGGCCACTCGGCACTTCAAAGTACCCGGTAGTTTGTGCACCCCACCTTGGGTCTATCCTAGGAGCAAAAACAGTAAAAGAAATAATATACAATGACGGCTACAACCTCAACCCGGATGTGCGGCCGTAAAAATAATATTACATCAATTTACAATTTACATCAAATGAAAGATAAATAAACTCTCATCTCACAAACCCCGGCTATTCATCCGCGATAATCCAACAAGTTCATATACGTAATCCAACATCACAGATCACAGATATGCACAACCCCTACTAATCGACGTATAGCGATTAGTCGACGTTCAGTACATATATCACATTACAGATAAAACCATTTAGCTAAAGTTTATAGAATTTCGATCAATAACTGTATTTGAATCTACCCCAAGTAAAAATCCAGTACTCAGACAAATCTGGGCAGAAACAAAAATTCCCAGAATACACACAACCAACACAGAGAACCACGGAAGAATTTTGGTGCGCCGCCGAGTTGACTCGGCCGCGGATCCGCGGCGGATCGCTTGGATCGACCGCGGATCCGCGGTCCTATGAGCGATTCAGACGCCCAAAATTCTACAGATTTCTCAAAAAAGCCTGCTTGTATTTTTCATGTCTCTGAAAATATTTTTAGGCCAGTTTTGAAATTCGACAGAATATACAATATTTTGGTGTGTTTTCGGGATTTTTTCCGTGATCGAAGTTCTAACGACTTTGCTAACAGTTAGTTGTTGTTTAGCTAGGCTCTGATACCAGTGTAAGTCCGCGTTACCCACGTCGGTGCTTACAGGGAGACGGAATAGGTAAAAAACGGATTTTTAACACGAGGTAACATGGACTAAAACTAGAGGATCTTTGCCAAACAAAAACTAACAAACTAACTACAAGTCTTAGCTACTAGGTTAGATGGTTATACCTAGATCTTGAACTCCTTCTCTTCTTGTTATGGTCCTCCTTCTTGCTTGCTCCTTGGAGTGGTGTAGACGGCTCCTCCTCATCGTCTTCTCTTTGCCGAAGAAAGATCCACCCGAAGGCCTCTACCTTGAGCTCCTACCTCAACCAAGAGGTAACTAGAGTGCTTGGTTTGCTAAACTAAGAACCCTAGAATGAGTAGAGAGAAGTCTTGATAGTTTTATCTCATAACCTCATGGTTCTCAACACATGAAAAATGAGAGCTTTGAGAGAGGAAGAGGAAGAGCTAAGCTTGAGAGAGAAAGAGCAAGTGAGAATGAGAAGAATAATACAACCATGCTCTCATATGAGAATAATAATAATAATAATAATAATAATAATAATAATAATAATAATAATAATAACTAAATAAAATTGTGATGTTTAGTTTAGAATGACCATTATCATTTCACATTAAATGCAATTTGCAAGAATCAAGAAGCATCTTGCAAAAGAAATGATGATGGTCAAATGGTCAAAAAAAGTCAAATTGTCAACCAAAGTCAAATGGTCAACCTAACCATGGCACAATTATCCTTAATTAATATTATTAATCATATTTCTCATTCTCATTAGGGTTTAGAAAAAGTCAACTGTCAAACCCTAATGAGATTCCTCTGCCTCTGTCAACTGTGCATACACACCCGCATCCGTGTTCCGAGGAACACGAATACAATGAGACAAAATCATTCCCAAAACAAATACTAGGATCTAGCTTAAACCAAAGCCCGCTCGTAATAACTGCCCGGACACCAAACGTGCACACGTGCGCGGATGTGAACGAACCCCGTCGCAAAACCATGCGACCTCTACTCTGTTTTGCCCAAAGGCGAACAACCCTCTGTGTGCGACTCTATAGACTCGACACTACGCTGGCAGTGGGTTTAACCACAGGCCGCAAGCGGTACTAGCTGTACGTAACGGTCCCTAGGTAGATGCCGATAAGAAGACTGATGAGGTGAACCCATCCGAACTCCTACTGAGCCTGAATGTGACAATATTCGTACAGTCCGGTCTGTTCGTCTATGAGTATCGCATGTCGGGCCTAGGGGGCGGTAAACGTCAGACCCCTAAACGCGGTACAAGTCGTGCCAGAGTGTAGCCCAGAACACCCAGAGAAACTACTGGAAACACTACCAGTAATTCTCGCTTGCCCTGGCCAGAGACTTTGTGTATTGGCTCTCCTAGACACAGCGCGATATCAACCCCTAATACCGGAAGAGACGAATCCTATCTAACCGCTACTGCCTCCAAGTGCTTCGGGACTGCACCCAACTACTACCCGTTTGCACGACTCCTTTGAGCCGTGGTAGGATAGTAATCAAAGTACAGTGGAAACACACTCGAGTCGAAGTAGCAGTGTCAAGTCGACGGACTAAGCTGTACTCCTGTCACCTGGGAACTGTTATCTGACGATAGGTATAGTACCAACCAACAGTTCCCGCGAGTCCTGTCCACTGTACTCGTAACCTAACGAGCACCCGCATACTATCTCCAGTACGACGTGCTAATGGCTGTGGGACAGACCATCTTCCCTGCTGAGATGAGAAGCGTATACGCTAGTCTACTCCGGAGTATCGATGCCCCGTCTCGATAATCCTACGACTAGGGACCTGTATAAGGATGTGCTTGTAAATTACTCAGCCCCTGCTAGTGTGACTGCCATCACAACGCTGGTAATCAAGCAAAGATCCTAAGGGCTCCACTAATATGAATAAGCGATATGCTAAAATAAACACATGCACATATTGAAGTAGAAACAAACCAAGTAGCATACTACCATTTTGAGCATGATTGTCTATACAACTGTGAATATCCCAAACTTCCATTAAGTAATATAAAAACTAGTATGATACAGTAATGGCCTCTAGGGCATATACACTAACACTCATCACGGCTAGTTACACGCGACGTCGTCTTGATTGCGGTTAACTTTAAATTCTTTATAAAATGACACGGTGAAAACCTATAACGATCAAATGGCGCCGTTGTGTCATGACCCGAAAGTACGGAACATGACCGGCACTTAGACTATGAAACGTCTCGAGGCGTACGTAATCTAAGTAAGCCGAAAACCCAGGAATCCAAACCAAGAAAAGTAATAGAGTGAAGGAAAAACCAACTTAAAGCAAGTAGTTTAATAGCATAATACCGAATTATGCATTTTTTTAAAAAACATCAAATATTTCCTGAAAATTTCGGCAGAGTCTCCTTTGTAAATACTGGCTCCCAAACGGGATACAACATGAATAGTATACGAAATCAATAAAATGCATCCCCAAGCGGGAGCTAGCTCTTCGTCAATCGACGGTCACAACCACAAAAGCAATATAATATACAACGCCAAGGGCGAGGATCAAAACTCAAAAGGAAACTCAAAACAACAAGAAATCCACAGAAATATAACGCGCGACTCTAAGGTCGAAAGAATAACATCATTGGTCTCTATCTTAAAATAAATACATGTTTGGTTGATGGAACTTCTAGATACAACAGAGTAATAATATACAAGGTATATAATGGGGGGTACGATACAAATAAACCCACCTACTAGCAAGTCACCCGAAAGAAGCAGTGCCAGCAAAGCCGTAATGAAACCTGTACGGCAAAACCTGCAAGAACTGTGGCACAAGGGGGGTGAGTTTCCAACTCGTGAGTAGAAAAACATCTACGAACAGAAATCGCATGAACAACGCAATCCTAGGTCTACAATCATAATTTATCCTCAAATATATATAACCAGCAGCCTATAATAATGGCTAAGGTAAAAGTCTAACCCAAGTGTAATCCCATATGCCCGTGTCAGTGCCTCAGGTAGAAATATATCATATGGATGATGTATGAATGCATGAAACAGAATAAAACTGCTTTCATAATTTAGTGAGATTTCTGTACTTTTAAAAGAGGTATCATAAATGAAATCAGCATAAACAGTGTCCAGCATCGACACAAAACATAAATCCCAATGTCTCTATATCTCAGGATCTCAATGTCTCAATCTCACTATTTAGGGCGCCGTCAATCCATACCGGCCCCTACCATCAATCTCAAGACTACGAAGGTATCCTCCGGATATCCGACGCGTCGGGTAATATCACCGGTCGGTAGTGCTCCCGTGCCAGGCTCAACGCTATCATCTGCGATCCTCTTGCCCCGGGGTACCGCACCGGGTCCACCATGTACCCGAAATGGTTCCTCCACTCCTCGAACTCGGGTCTCAAAATCTATCAGCAAACTCATGGTGGACGACTCATACATCATGGGAAAACCACACTTTTCTATAAAAAAAAAGAGGAAGAATTTTATAAGTGTTTTTGCGGTTTTCCTCCAAATCCCAGAAATCTCATGAAATCCGAATCCAAGTCATCAAAAGCATGTAAACAGTGAATATAGCATGAAAATCCATGAATGCGGCACAACAGTGAATAATAACATGCATGAAGTATCAAGTAGTAACTACAATGTCTAAACTAGCATATAAGGCAAGTACGCTAATATCATATCTAAACTATTAGCTAACAACCTATGTCAAATGAAATAGTATTTTCTAAAGTGTTCGTGACATGGCAATTACCGATGAAGATGTGTGTGAGCCGGCAAGTAAGTGTACGTGGTACATTCGCGTCATCGGTAATGGTGCTGGTGTCCTAACAGCATGATATCAACAATAGAATATGAAACATAATATAAGCATGCGATGCGGAGCGAACAACAATAATGAGCGGGAGCTAAATACTAGACACAAAGATGACAATCTATATTTAATATAAATCTAGTCTAACAAGTAAACTAAACTAAAAGGCAAAGCTAACTGGCTACTGAAGGTAAGGAAACCGCCTGACACCTGAGTCGATACATATGTATATATATATATATATCAGTCGGTGATCCCGCCTCGATAATATCACATCCGATACCATATCTATAATCAGTTATTCGGAAGTCAAGAGTGCGGATCAAACATCAATATATAACTCGTACGTAAATCCGTCGTACGGCATACCCAAATCTGGGTACGGGTCAATATTATATTCCTCATATTATTCATCTGGTATCCTCTCTATCAAAGATCATAATCTGTGTACTGATCTATGTCTAGTATAATACTAATATCATCAATCTAATCATGATCCGACTGCTGATCTACAGCCTCCTACAAACCGATATCATCATCATATATCGTCATAAAGAGGTATACATCGCCTAATGCGACCTATTTTAAATATCTTGTCATATCATATCATATAATATCTCGCTTCACGATCACATGTCAACCGTTTTATATATATCCCTATTCACATGGCATCGTCATCTAAAGATCCGCTATAACATCAGGACGTATCTCAAGTACGAATCCTGCCATATCACCGACCTCATAATCTAAGATCAACTCTCATCGACCCAACTCAATCCCAAGTATCATCCTCAAATACGTATGTGAACACATAGTCCCATACCCATGTGAACACATAACTATATAGAATCCCATATATGCATATATGAACAAAGGAATGTATGCAAGTATGTATGTGTGTGTGTATGTGTAGTGCAACCACTACTCTAGGGTTGCGCAACACTAAACTAATCCGATCACACCCTGAATCCATCTATGTCATCAATAACTTCAAACAATATATATAACAACTATGTGTGTATACGTATTCGTATACATCACCACAAACCGCGGGGGTGCTATACGCCATCCACCCGACTTCTCCCCGTAGATATAAATCTACTCACCTGGTCCTCGTTCGCCGGTGCCGACGTCGCCACGCGCTTGCTTGTCGTCTCCAAGTCCACATGGGATATCTACATATCATAACGCACCGTATCGCATTAAAATCCGACTCATGACCAAAACGACACACGAATCCCACATAGGTCAAAACCTATGGCTGCTTTCACAAATCAACCGAAAAAACCTCGACGTCGGCATACAAACGCCAAACCATCGAGAAAAACACCAAACGTACCAATCATGGTTTCACAAATCACTAATTATTTATGAAATAGGATTTAAATCATCAAAACATTAAAATTAATCAATTCGTTTTATTTCTCAAAAACCTAGTTAGCAAAAGTTTTCGTTTTAATTCGAAACTTGCTGATTTAACAAAACTAATGCCCAATATATTCACTAAATATCTTAATTAGGTCATATAAACCACTTCTATATTTTTATGACACTAATTTGTAAAAATTCAAAAATTCTAGTTTGCAATTATACCCAAATTTCAACCATTTTAGCAAAAATGCATAAACAACAATTTAGCTTGGATTTGCATGATCTAAAATATTAAAATACAATTTATAATGTTAATAATGTGATAAAAACCCTAACCATATTTTTAATCTCACATTCTAATTCGATTTTTAAAAGAAACTAGTAAGCATGAATACTAGAAAATTGACGCAACCATCGCGGATTTACGACAAAAAGACTACAATCTAGCATGAACAACCAACCCACACTAAAAGCAACCTACCACACTCAAATAATCCATAAGCAATGCTTCAATTCCCATTTCCAAAATCAACCCCTTCTCTTGATTTTTTTTATAAACTAGCAACAACAACAATTTCACACTTTAAATAACTAATTTAGCATATACAAGCTACAATTTAACCATTAGATAGAAATTATACCTCCAAGTTTGAAACCCTAGGTTGCTCTAGCCACCAAAGACACCTTCTTTATCCATGTTTTCAACTAAGTTAGGCTTGAGAAGAGATAGCACAAAGATTTGTTTTGGTTTTGTGAAGAAATTTGTGGATTTATATGGATTTTTGAGGTGAAATTTGAAGAAAAAGGGAATGAGAATTGGGGAAATTTTTGGGGCTGTTGCTGCTATGGTTTCAGCTGAGGGAGAGGGGAAAAAGTGAGGGTTTGTTGTGTGCAAAATGTCCAAGTCAACCCCTCACCAATCAAGTACACCATGGCTCTCAAATTAATATATTAAAAACCTTTTTAAAACACTGCATTCACATGATTTAAAGTCAAAAAGAGGGGGGGAAATTCATGGGCTATTGCCATGGGATGGGGCCGCCCATGATGTGGAGGAATGAGTGAGAAAGATTTTACAAAGAATTTCTATGCAAAAAGACCCCCCACAAGCTCAAAATTGCAAGTTTTAGCTTAAAATAATTATATTTTTGTTTTCCATAATAAAAACCAAATAAAACTTGAAATAAAATACTAAAAAATTATATTACAACTAGATTTTAATTAACATTATTTTAAAGATTAAAATTATCCCATTTAAATTTGTATTTATCGCTAATTTAATGTATTTTCTTATCGGCTTAAAATAATATTAAAAATAATTCAATTCGGAAAAATTTTCAGAAAACCAGAAATTTTACCAGTGGCTCAATAAACACTAAACACTAGCAATTTCATAGCTAGAATATGCCTTTTTAATTTTATAATAAAGATATTTATATTTTGACTTTTTACAGAAAACCCCCTTATTTAACCGATTTTTCGAAATTTCACCGAAACGATTTTCAAAACGTTACAATCTTCCCCCCTTAAAGAAATTCGGTCCCCGAATTTAAATTATAACTCCCCCCAAATACTAAAACATTTCAGCGAAACCATCAAGTCGTCGGGGCTCCGAAACCATAAGTACATAAAACAAATCGTAGCGCAACTCATGCGCATGAAAAATGAGCCTATAACTCAAAATCAAACTCCATCCAGCATCCCGCAATCATCGGAGTCCTGGGGAAGAAATCAATGTCAACATCCAATATGAAAACCAATATGATATACATCATTAAAACATCTGGAAGCAATGCATGGCAACCCTTTTTTTTCAAATCGTTGTGCGATGTGTGTATCACTGCATAGTGGCGGACGTCCATTGTGATAAAATAACTATATAGATATATATATCCTTTCTTTAACATACACGTTCCTCCGTTTTGAAAACAATTTAGAAGGGTTTCCTTGTTTTAAAACGTTTCGTGTCATATCAGACACGTAGGTAAATACTGAGACTATAGCTCGCTTTTTGGAAATCCCTTCGATAACTATCAAAGCATGCAAAATATATTCAGGTACAGTCCTCTGACTAGTCCTGCTCATACGAAAACACATAGCAAATATCATAAAAACGTACTGCTCTATAAGAAATCAATCCCAAAATACGCATATGAATACTACGTGCGTCTGGTGCGCACGGAAATCAAAATCCATATATGTGCCATACATGCGCACAGAAACAACATCTAAGTGCATCGGGTGTGCACAAAACATCTGTCATAGGCAACGTGTGTGCCTGACAGCAAGGACAGGTGCGTCTGACACGCACGAAGAATCTCGATTTAGTGCATCTGGTGTGCACCGAAATCGCTTCTCAAAGCATGCGCGAAAATCAAAACCAGGTGCATCCATCATGCACGAAATCATGAAATCCAATATCAAGCGCCGAACATGCGCAAAATCTAATTAGGTGCACAACGTGCACAAAACAAATATCGAGTATCACAATCGAAATCGAAGTCCAGTGCATCTAAGTGCACAAAATGCGTATCACTGCACTGCAAGCATATGTGAATCATACCGAGTGCAAAAACCAAATCGTGTGTATAGACGCACGAAATCAACTCAACTGTATGAAACCCATAAAATCATAAACATGCGAAACCAAGGCACGAAAATGATAACAAGTGCAACAACTGTGCAAAAATCGTAAATACTCAGTAAGTGCAACCATGGTGCATGAAAACAAATATCATGAAACCCAATCATCAAAATCAGTCATGCGAATAGATCGCCCAAAACATCGAGATCAAGTATGGCGGAATAGTCCCGCTCAAGCACATCCTTTAAGAATCCCTGACCAACCGTCGTGGTCACTCATAGCATGTCTCGTCGACGATCCTGAACTCTGGCCTGCCGGTGTGCGTAACATGACCACTCCTGGGTCCAAGTCTTCTCATAATTCATTCCAGAAAGGTCCTGTTGAGATCTCTCCTAAATTTCGTCTCTGCCGAACTGTCCGGAAGTCATCGTCCCTTACTAGATCTGTTCTCGTTCCGGAACGGCTGCATACTCATCACGACTCCTTCTGGAAGGTATATCCAAGTACAATATCTCGGCATGCGCATCGCATCTCTGATGTCGGCGGAGTGGAACGTCGTCTCATCAAGATCTCGTACGAACCTCTTACTCCAATTTCTTTAATGTCGACTGCTTCGGACTCGTCTCGTCGTGGCTGCATGGACTGAGCTCCTACGGCTATCCTCGTATCTGGAGTCTCCCAAGAAATGCATCTCACCAC
Organism: Agapanthus africanus; assembly: GCA_030015575.1. NCBI lineage: Eukaryota > Viridiplantae > Streptophyta > Magnoliopsida > Asparagales > Amaryllidaceae > Agapanthus > Agapanthus africanus. The sequence goes on along the minus strand of JASDDO010000004.1, from coordinate 125,801,531 downwards.
CTGGCATCCGAATGAAGTCGAACCATCCGATTGATTTGTCAAAACCTCATAATCCCCCAAGAGCTCAACATCTTGGGTACAGTTTAACAGTATCGAGTACGTACCACAGCATCGATGGTCCAGCCGTAGAAGGGCAAACCCAAGCCTCACTAATGGCACCGCGGAACTGCCGCAAACCCTAAGGTTCAAAGGCTTTCACACGGTCATTAAGTTGAGTTAGGGTTTCATTCTTCTAGAGGGTCCATAGAATTGCCTGCATGTCTTTCCGAATACTTTAAACTTGGAATAATAGGTTGCTGACATTCGATCGTCTCTGTCGATTCTCAACGTCTCCGCGTGAAGTCGTCTCTAGCTGGAATCAATCTATCTGATGACCTCGCATCGGGGTAGCGAACGAACCACAAGTCCTAGTCATTCATCCTCGGTGACTAGCGACCTTCTATCATCTTATAGTACAACTCGTACTGCAATACCTCCAACATCTGGGGTGATATCTCGTCGTTCGCAGCAATGACTGGCTCACTCGTCTGCACGCTGAACAGTGCCTCAATCATCAGGAGTAAGAAATACGCCAACGGTCATCAAAATCTGGTTGGCTTCTATCATTGGCTCAATCCTCTAGCGCTGATCTGCACGTCCGAGTAATCTCATACAGCGATCCATCCAAATGCTCGTGGCGCGAAAACACACTCAGACGACGCCTCTCAATGCAATCGTACGTCGCCGGAATCACGCCCTGGTCAGTCCTCGTTCGTAACGAGCTCGTGCTGACCGCAACTCTAGCCGTAGCTCTCCCTGCCCGTAATCGTGGCAGCAAAACTATAACTAGTACCGATGAGGCTAGATCAGGAATGAATATAATATTGAACAAAGAAATGTACATCCTAAGGCTTTTTAAGTGGAGCAGCGTATCGTAAGTATGTCGCGGAACATACCCACGGTACATCACTCTACTTTAGTCACCTATTCTATCAACCAAGGGTTATCCTACGCTCCGAAGGTAAAACCAAACGCTTTGATACCAACTTTGTCACGACCCGAAAGTACGGAACATGACCGGCACTTAGACTATGAAACATCTCGAGGCGTACGTAATCTAAGTAAGCCGAAAACCCAGGAATCCAAACCAAGAAAAGTAATAGAGTGAAGGAAAATCCAAATTAAAGCAAGTAGTTTAATAGCATAATGCTGAATTATGCGTTTTTTTAAAAAACATCAAATACACAACAACAACAACAACTGAGCCTTTTATCCCAAGCATATGGGGTAGGCTACATGAACCAACATGAGAATCACGCCGGGTCCAACACATGAATCCTCTGTCTCCACTCACTTCTATCGAACAATATACTTTCATTGAGTCCTTTGGCAACCATATCGTTTCGTATCACCTCCATCCATGTTTTCTTCGGTCTCCCTTTTGCCCTTTTGCCATTACCCATATCGAGAGTATCTATTCGTCGAACCGGTGCTTCCATAGGTCGGCGTCGCACATGACCAAACCATCTAAGCTGGTTTTCCCGCATCTTCTCCTCCACGGGTGCTACACCAACTTTTGCACGAATATCCTCATTTCGCACCTTGTCTTTTCTAGTGTTACCGTACATTCAACGAAGCATGCGCATCTCCGCTACGTGCATCTTCTGTGTATGATGCTTTTTAGGAGCCCAGTATTCTGTACCATACAATAAGGCAGGCCGAATAGCGCTCCGATAAAACTTCCCTTTCAATTTTAACGGAAAGTTACGATCACACAAAATCCCTGTTGCACTCCTCCATTTCAACCAACCAGCTTGGATCCTTTGATTAACATCACTATCGATCTCCCCATTCCTTTAGATGATGGAACCTAGATATCTAAACTGGTCGCTCGGTGATATCTCTTGCCCTTCCAATGTTATACCAATATGGTTTTGACTTCTCTGGCTACTAAATTTGCAGTGCATATATGCTGTCTTGGACCTGCTCAATCTGAATCCCCGAGATTCCAATGTTTGTCTCCATAATTCCAATTTGGCATTAACCCCTGCTTTCGTCTCATTTACTAGAACAATATCATCAGCGAATAGCATACACCAAGGGACCTCATCTTGGATAGTTCTAGTAAGCTCATCCATCACGATGGTAAACAGGAAAGGACTTAATGCAGATCATTGATGTAAACCAATAGTAATCGGAAAATCACTTGTTAAGCCACCGCAAGTTCTGACATTTGCCACTACTCCGTCGTACATATCCTTGATTATGTCAATATACTTGACGGGGACCCCCTTTTTCATCATTGTCCCCCATAATACCTCTCTAGGTACCTTGTCGTATGCTTTTTCTAAATCAATAAATATCATATGCAAATCTCTTCTCCTCTCTCGAAAGCGCTCGACAAGTTGACGAAGCAAATGAATCGCCTCTGTCGTCGATCGTCCAGGCATGAACCCAAATTGGTTCTCTGTTATCTTAATATCCTTCCTTAGCCTGTGTTCAATCACTCTCTCCCAAAGTTTCATGGTGTGACACATTAGTTTTATTCCACGGTAGTTTGAGCAACTTTGAATGTCACCCTTATTCTTGTAGATAGGTACAAGGATACTTTTCCTCCATTCATTTGGCATCTTTTTTGTCTGCCAAATCTTATTAAACAGACCTGTCAGCCATTTAACGCCTATTTCTCCTAAGCATCTCCAAATCTCGATAGGAATCCCGTCAGGACCAACCGCTTTTCTTAAACCCATTCTGTTCAAAGCTTCATTAACCTCAGTAAGTCTTATTTTACGCATGAAATCACGATTTATATCTTGAGATTGAATGACAAGTCCATCCAAATTCTTAGTAAAGCTCTCATTGAACAATTTGTCAAAATAATCTCTCCATCTTTCCTTGATATCCTCATCTCGAACTAAAACCTTCTGATTTTCATTTTTGACACACTTCACCGCACATAAGTCTCTAGTCTTCCTTTCCCGCATTCGAGCAATCCGGTATATATCATTTGCAGCCTCTTTAGTGTCTAATTTCTCGTACACCTCCTTGTAGACCTTAGATTTAGCTTCCCGAACAGCTTTCTTAACTTCCTTTTTAGCCATTTTGTACTTCTCAAATCTCTCCACATCTCTACTTTTCTTCAAATCTTTATAAGAATCTCTTTTAATTTTAATAGCAGCCTTTACATCTTCATTCCACCATGATATGTCTTTAGATGGTGGAGCACCACCTCTCGACTCACCCAGTAGATCTCTAGCTACTTTCTTGATACAACTAGCCATTTTGTTCCATGTTTTGTCTGTATCATCTTCCGACTGCCAATCCGCTTCTTGTACTACACGATCTATAAAAGCCTTTTGATTACCTTCTTTCAATCGCCACCATTTAATTTTAGGCTCTACCTTACGTCTAATCTTTCTAGGTTCTCTTCTAAATCGAAAATCTAGAATTAAAAGTCTATGTTGAGTAGTTACACTCTCACCTGGCACTACCTTACAGTCGATACAACAACCTCTATCTATTCTTCTCGTCAGAAAAAAGTCTATTTAACTAGCATTTGATCCGCTCCTAAAAGTGATAAGGTGGGACTCTCTTTTCCTAAACCAGGTGTTTGCTAAGATCAAGTCATAAGATAAAGCAAAATCTAGAATCGAGTCACCTACTTCATTCCTTTGTCCGAAACCAAAACCTCCATGGATAGTATCAAACCACTACGACTAGTACCTATATGTCCATTAAGATCACCACCAATAAATAACTTCTCTCCACTAGGTATACTTTGCACCACCTCGTCTAAATCCTCCTAGAATAGACGCTTACTAGCGTCATCAAGACCTATCTGTGGTGCATAAGCACTAATAACATTAAAGATCTCTCCACCTAGAATAAGCTTAACCAGTAAAATTCTATCACCTTTTCTCCTAATCTCAACTACATCCTCAAGCAACCGTCTATCTATGATTATACCTGCCCCATTACGATTTTTATCTCTACCCGTATACCAAAGCTTATAACCCCAAGGCTCTATGACTTTACTCTTTTCACCTCCCCACTTAGTTTCTTGCAAACACATAATACCAACTCTCCTCCTAATCATTACCTCCACTAATTCTATTAGTCTACCCGTAAGGGAACCTATGTTCCAGGAAGCTAGACGGATCCTATGAAACCCTTGCTTATTTGTCAGTACACCCGGGGTCCGATGTAGCGCGCCGTCTCTGGACGACGACCCTTGCTTATTTGTCACTACACCGGGGGTCCGATGTAGCGCGCCGTCTGTAGACGACGACCCTTGCTTATTTGTCACTACACCCGGGGTCCGATGTAGCGCGCCGTCTCTGGACGACGACCCTTGCTTATTTGTCACTACACCCGGGGTCCGATGTAGCGCGCCGTATCTGGGCGATGACCAAGCCCTTGCATATTTAACACTACACCCGGGATCCGATGTAGTGCGTCGCTGAGTAGGGGACGCCCCAACGATATTCTTATTATGGTTCATGTCATAGAATGTGACAAAGTTTTACGTTGGCTGTCACAAGCCTACCACAACCCTCACCCTTTCTCACCCTTGCATATTTAAAAAACATCAAATATTTCCTGAAAATTTCGGCAGAGTCTCCTTTGTAAATACTGGCTCCCAAACGGGATACAACATGAATAGTATACGAAATAAATAAAATGCATCCCCAAGCGGGAGCTAGCCCTTCGTCAATCGACGGTCACAACCACACAAGCAATATAATATAAAACGCCAAGGGCGAGGATCAAAACTCAAAAGGAAACTCAAAACAACAAGAAATCCACAGAAATATAACGCGCGACTCTAAGGTCGAAAGAATAACATCATTGGTCTATATCTTAAAATAAATACATGTTTAGTTGATGGAACTTCTAGATACAACAGAGTAATAATATACAAGGTATATAATGGGGGGTACGATATAAATAAACCCACCTACTAGCAAGTCACCCGAAAGAAGCAGTGCCAGCAAAGCCGTAATGAAACCTGTACGGCAAAACCTGCAAGAACTGTGGCACAACGGGGGTGAGTTGCCAACTCGTGAGTAGAAAAACATCAACGAACAGAAATCGCATGAACAACACAATCCTAGGTCAACAATCATAATATATCCTTAAATATATATAACCAGCAGCCTATAATAATGGCTAGGGTAAAAGTCTAACCCAAGTGTAATCCCATATGCCCGTGTCAGTGCCTCAGGTAGCAATATATCATATGGATGATGTATGAATGCATGAAACAGAATAAAACTGCTTTCATAATTTAGTGAGATTTCTGTACTTTTAAAAGAGGTATCATAAATGAAATCAGCATAAACAGTGTCTAGCATCGACACAAAACATAAATCCCAATGTCTCTATATCTCAGAATCTCAATGTCTCAATCTCACTATCTAGGGCGCCGTCAATCCAGACCGGCCTCTACCATCAATCTCAAGACCACGAAGGTATCCTCCGGATATCCGACGCGTCGGGTAATATCACCGGTCGGTAGTGCTCCCCTGCCAGGCTCAACGCCATCATCTGCGATCCTCTTATCCCGGGGTACCGCACCGGGTTCACCATGTACCCGAAACGGTTCTTCCACTCCTCGAACTCGGGTCTCGAAATCCATCAGCAAACTCATGGTGGACGACTCATACATCATGGGAAAACCACACTTTTCTTTAAAAAAAAAAAGAGGAAGAATTTTATAAGTGTTTTTGCGGTTTTCCTCCAAATCCCAGAAATCTCATGAAATCCGAATCCGAGTCATCTATAGCATGTAAACAGTGAATATAGCATGAAAATCCATGAATGCGGCACAACAGTGAATAATAACATGCATGAAATAGCAAGTAGTAACTACAATGTCTAAACTAGCATATAAGGAAAGTACGCTAATATCATGTCTAAACTATTAGCTAACAACCTATGTCAAATGAAATAGTATTTTCTAAAGTGTTCGTGACATGGCAATTACCGATGAAGATGTGTCTGAGCCGGCAAGTAAGTGTACGTGGTACATACGCGTCATCGGTAATGGTGCTGGTGTCCTAACAGCATGATATCAACAATAGAATATGAAACATAATATAAGCATGCGATGCGGAGCGAACAACAATAATGAGTGGGAGCTAAATACTAGACACAAAGATGACAATCTATATTTAATATAAATCTAGTCTAACAACTACACTAAACTAAAGGGCTAAGCTAACTGGCTACTGAAGGTAAGGAAACCGCCTAACACATGAGTCGATACATGTGTGTGTGTGTGTGTGTGTGTGTGTGTGTGTATTGTAGGGTTACGAGGCACACTAACAAGGCTCTACAAGGCATCGACCAAGCCAAAATTAATATTTTATGTGCCGCACAACCCTAAGCAAGATCGTTAACTAGAGTTTAGGCGAAACTAATGGCAAGTAAACAACTTTACAGTAAAGGGAACGCGATATACAACCTTTGTAGATCGGTCCTCCACTTCATTTGCTCCTTGTTGAAGTCCCTTCGCTGCGATCAAGGTTCTCCCGGGCTCTTGCATGGCTTCACGACGCGAAGGATGCGACCTTGCTTGAAGTCTCCGAGGCCGAAGATGATCTACGTCGAGGGAATTCCGATTCAAACTCCTACTTCACTAACTTGAGAATTAGTGAAACAAACACCCTATACTAAAGGGCTAGTCTAGTAGAGGATGGAGAAATAGGAAGTTGGTTCTCTTTAGAATTTTGTTTCTCACAAGGATTCTCACTTTGGATCAAACCCTAGCTTGCTTTTTCCTTTTGTTCAATGAAGAAGATTATGAACAAAAGAAAGTGAAGAGGATAATGATCTAGTGAAAAGGCTAACCATGGTGAGTGAGTATCTTATACTAACCCTTGTAGAGCCATAACCATAGCTAATTGTGTGATGGTTAGGTTAAAGTCCAAAGTAAAAACAAATCTAGTGGACTTTAGTCAATGCATCCACAAGCTTCCACAAGCTTCCACAAGCTTCATGCATTTTCCAATTTCACACTAATTTTGTAATTACTTTTAAACATTAAACCCAATCATAACAATTAGGATGGTGTATGTCTCATACACACAAGTCATGTGTATCATCAACCATGATACATAAAGATGACACATTTTAACATATATCATATATATTTTAAAGTAGTGTACATGTGAGAAAAACCCTAAAGTGAACAAGTGTTAGCAAATGTAAATTAGTATATCTAATATACAATTATACACTTAATTATTAAATCAACACTTGACTTAATAATCCGGTCATATCTCATATAACCGGCTAACATTCATCGTATCGACTTATCAAATCAACACTTGATTCGATAACCCGGTCATATCATATATGACCGACCGATACAAAAAGTCACGAGAATAGAATACGGTATCACATACACGCATTTATTCTCGGTCTCGCACATATCACATACGTGGTCCTATTTCGTTTCACCTGAGCCAGTAAAACCTCTGTGTAGGACTCTAAAGACTCGTCAATACGCCGGCAGTGGGTGATGATCACATCACGCACCCACAAGCCGTCGGCGGTACTAGCTGGACGTAACGGCTATCCGGGTATTGAGCGATCAGAAGATCAGTAAGCAAGCCCGCTCCAATTCTTGTAAAAGCCTGCTGATCAGTCGAAAATATTGCATATTTTAACCGGCAATTTCCCTATCATCTGCATACATATAGAAGTGTTCGGTATCCGTAATTCACATATTAGCAAATCTATCACAGATTATCAGATTACATGTATTAGACCTTAAAACCGGCATTTCTAGGGAAATTGACTGCATTGCATGGCATCGCAATATTTCTATATATCGCAACCCGTGTTTCGAAGTCTGTGCAGGAAAAGGAAAAGCTTGCTCGAACATTACACCGCTCAAAAGATACGGCAACTCACTAACTTCAAATCTGGTATCATTATAAAGGAGCAATGGAAAATCAACATATCGGACAAAGCCCTAAACAGCAGTCCAAGACAGCACCTGAAAGACCAAGGCCCAAGCCCCTCAAGGAGCCGCGGATCCGCGGCAATGGCTTGCTTGTGCCGCGGATACGTGGTGGGCCCAGGGAATCAGTTCCTCAATTTTGGTGCACAACTCCTGTTTCATCTGCTACAGTTCAGAAATGTACTCCAAGTTCCAGAAGACTCCAGGGACTTCTACCAGATCAGCAAACACTTTGATCTACATTAAACTAGCCTATCATTCTAGAACTTTCTCTAAACCCTAGCTTAAACCCTAAGCTAGTTCCTAACAAACTCTTTCAACAAACTTTGGGAGGGAAACTTCTAATTCAAACCTAAACCTAGAGTTTGGGAGTTCTATAAATAAGACCCTAAACTCAAGGATCAAACATCAATGATTGATCTTAAAAAAATCATTCTATCATAAAGAGAGGGTGTGATTCATTCCTTTAGCCCATCTCTTTCTTCATCTTCTTCTTCCTTCACAACTCTTGTGAAAGGAAACCTTAACCCTACTCCAAGCCAACATCAAGATCCCGAGTACCCATTAAGCAAGAAGCCCTACAACCTTTAGGAGCGGAGCCGATCTTAAACGGAGCAAGCGATCCGAGCCGATCCACGACTCACGAAGCTGAGCGACGCCCGATCAACAATCTAGATTCTTCTTCTTGTAGTTCTTGAAGCAAATGTAATCAAAATTGTTGAGATAAATAAAGGTGATATTCTTTTATCTTGTTTTCTTTAATTTCTGCATCATGACATCTTTACAATTCGTGAATATTTTCTGTGTGGTGATGTGTGAATAAAACTCCGCTCGTCGAGGAGTCGAGACGGTCAATAGGATGATGATGTAACATAGCTTTAATCGATTCTTGAGTCCTACGAGCTTTGTAAACCCTAGCAAGTTCAAGAAACGACGACCCATTTTGTTTCGATGCTTTCTTGATTGACATCGTTCAAAATTGGGGAGTTACGATCATTTCTTGAATTTGGTAGAGGCTAGAAAAGGAATGATATCGACGAAAGAACAAGGGTTATGAGATGAAACCCTAGTTTCACGAGAAAGCCCTAACTCTCGTCGATGATCATTGATCTAGTATCAATCCTTCGAAGGACAAGAACACGATATCTTTAGATTACATCACATCTATCGATCCGATCGATTCCTACGAGCCTCTTTTAGATTCTTGATTGTTGATTGGAAATATCATCGATACACCGATTCTTGACTGTTTATCTTTTTCTTGATTCTTGAATAGAATAGTGACACTTGAAAATCAAAACTCTTGAATCATGTTTTTGTTTATCTTAGCTTAACTTTTCAATTCAAGCATATCATAATACAAACGAATCGTGCAATCCCTGTGGACGATCCGCACTCATTCATAACACTACAATTGACACCGTAGTTTGATTGCGGTCAATATAATTTTTGGTTGTGAAGTTCTTTATAAATTTTCTGAATACCGACACAAGAAACTGTTTCAATCAAATGGTGCCATTTTAGGGGACCTTTGAATTGATTCATACTACACAACACGAATTTACAACAATCACCTGCCGGTAACACTTCCCGTACAGTCCGGTCTCCTCGTCTAATATGTCGCATATCAAGTCTAAGGGTGGTTAATGTCAGACCCCAATAACCGATAAGTCGTGCCGATGTGAGGCTCATAACGGGTCGAGAAACTACTGGTAACACTTACCAGTAAATCTCTGAATCAGCCCTGGCCAGGGACTTCCCTGTTACGGCCAATCGAGCACAGCGCAACATCAACCCCCAATACCGGGAGAAACAAAACCCCTCCTATCGCTCATTGCCTCCATGTGACTCGGGACTGTACCCAAAACCCACCGTTTTGCACGCCCTCATGGACGTGGTAAGGTGGAAATCAAAGCACAGTGGGAATCACACGAGACTCTATGACGATCTCGGGTCTACAGACTAACCTGCACAAGTGTCACCAGAGAACTGCCATCTGACGTGAGGTATAATACCATCTGGGAGTTCTCGGCGAGTCCGTCCAGTGTACCCAGTCTCCACTGAGCACCTGTATAACATCTCTGATGTCAAACACCAATGGACATGGGATCATCCATCGCCCATCTCATGGGTCGAGAAGCGTATACGCTAGTCTACACTGGTATATCGATGCCCCGTCTCGATACACCCACGACTAGGGACCTTGAATGATGTACTTATGGACAACCATGTCCCCACTAGTATGATCCGCATCATAGTCCAGGTAGTCAAGTACACATCCTAAGGGCTGTAGGGTTGCTAGGTACGCGCACAAGGGTCTACGAGGCATCAACCATGCCCGATTTAAAATTTAGCCGTGCCGAACAACCCGAATACGGAACTTTAAACTAAAGATTAGGCAAAAACAAGCATGCTAAACATTTTAACACTAAGTGAGAGGGATTACAACCTTTGTAGATCCGGTCCTTCACTTCATATGCTCCGTGTTGTGGTCCCTTCGCTGCGATCATCGGGATCCGGACTCTCGAGAGGTTCCACGAAGAGAAAGACGCAACCTTTGCTTCCGATCTTCCATACTAAGATGATATTCCTTGAAGTTTCTTTAACACAAGCTAACACTCATGAAATGATATGAACACCCTCATCTAAATGGAAAGGGAAGATGAGGATGATGAAGTAGGGTTTTTGCTCTCTTTATTTATCTTTTTCTCATATTTATTCATCACCTTTTGAAAAACAAGTAAGCTTTTTCATGGAAGAATGAAGGAGGAAGAAGATGAATAATCATTTGTGATGAATAATAAAAAGGTTATCATAATTATTTATGCAACCATGGTTGTAGTAACCAATGTAGAGAGTTTACTAGGGTTAGGGTTTGGGTTGGGTTAAGTGTGAGTCATGGATAAAGATCAACACAAATATCTTTATCATGACAAAGTAAAACCATCTAGAAACATCTAGAATGCATTAACCCAAATCAAATCCTAATCTCGTTTAAACTCCTCTAATCATGTTGCATTAATAATTATAACATGTTACAATATTATATATCACATATACAATATTTATTGCAACAAAATAAAATAATACAATTAACATATATCGCATATATATCAATGTATTACCCGAGTGAGAAAAAGAATCTTTTAGTGAGCAAATATTACTTAATGTTATTTAATATATCATATATATATTATTATACATTAAATTATCGAATCAACACTTGATCCGACAATCCGGCTATATCGCATATAACCGATTAATATAAATCCGTACCGATTCATCGAATCAACATTTGATCCGATGACCCGGCTGATATCAAATATCGCGAGAATAGAATACGGTATCTCATATCGTATTATCCTCGGTCCCGCACATATCACATATGTGCTCCTACTTCGTTTTGCCTGAGTCAAGAAACCTCTGTGTAGGACTCTAAAGAATCGTCAATACGCCGGCAGTAGGTGATGATCATATCAAACACCCACAAGCTGCAAGCGGTCAGCTAAACGTAACAGCTACCCAGGTATTGAGCGCTCAGAAGATCAACAAGCAAGCCTGTAACTTCTCCTGTGAATACAAACAGTAACACTCCCGTACAGTCCGGTCTCGTCGTCTGATATGTTGCATCTCTCGCCTAGGGGTGGTAAACGTCAGACCCCAGTAGCTTGATAAGTCGTGTCGATATGAGGTCTATAACAGTTCGAGAAACTACTGATAACACTTACCAGTAAATCTCAGCAACCCTGGCCAGGGATTTCCGGTTATAGCCAATCGAACACAGCACAACATCAACTCCCTATACCGGGAGAGACGAATCCCCTCCTATCGCTCATTGCCTCCATGTGATTCGGGACTGTACCCAAAAGCCACCTTTTTGCACGCCCTTTTGGACGTGGTATGATGGAAATCAAAGCACAGTGGGAACCACACAAGACTCTATGACGATCTCGGGTCGACAGACTACTCTGTACCAGTGTCACCGGAGAACTGCCATCTGACGTATGGTATAATACCATCTGGGAGTTCTCGGCGAGTCCGTCCAGTGTACCCAGTCTTCACTGAGCACCCGTACACCATCCTTGATGTCAAACACCGATGGATATGGGATCATCCATCGCCCATCATATGGGTCAAGATGCGTATACGCTAGTCTACTCTGGTGTATCGATGCCCTGTCTCGATACACCCTCGACTAGGAACAGTTATAGGATGTACTCGTCGACTGCCGTGGCCCCACTAGTATGATCTCATCATAGTCCCAGTAGTCGAGTATATATCATGTAATATAGAGACAATCAGAGTACATGTTAAGATAAAGTACAACCAGATAGCATACTATCATGTCGAGCAAGAAAGTCCTCCCTATATATGTCCTAGCATCCACTACAATATACATCATATGTACAGTAATGGCCTCTAGGGCATACATATAACTAACAATCGCCCACTTGCACTAGGGCCATCTGTTATGGTATCGCATACCCAACAATTAGCTGCGGTTGAAGTATCCCATACTCAACCATCCCATAAAAGTCTCTACTGGGAAAAAGGCCTTTGTGAGTGGATCCGCGCTGCGTCCTCTGTGTCTACTCTCCTAACCTCGATCTCCCTGGAGGTCAACCATCTCCATGATCAGGTGATACTGCCTAAGAATTATATCTGGATTTCTGATGGGACGGTAGTTCCTTGGCTGAAGCCACAACTCCATTGTCACACAATGGTAGGAACGAAGTTCATCTTATGAACTTATATATATCCAGACTTCCTCTTTGGTAGTATTCTTGAAAATGATGTATCTTGCCTTTAATCGTCTACTATGTCACGGGATCTAGCTTGGAACTCTTCCAACATACCGTCCCTCCACTGAGGGTATAGACAAGCCTGCGACTGACATTCTGTCGTCCTTATCACCCTGGAATCCTTCCAGTGATTCTCCCCAGGATCGATTGACACCATCTCACTACAACTAGTAAGTATCCTAACATCCAATTAGATCTATCTCATAGATCCAAAACCTAGGATTTAGTAGGTATCACTTTGATCCTATATGGAGAATCCTTGTGATAAGCGGAGATTAACCGAGCGTAGCATAGGAAACTCCTTCCCTATCAAGAGTATGTCATCCACATACTCTACGAGGATCACCACCATACTCCCTACTACCTTTTTTTGTATATACAAGGTTCATCTACCATTTTGATGAAGTCAAACTCTTTGACTACCACATCAAAACAGATGTTCCAACTCCGTGATGCCTGCTTTATCACATAAAACAACTTGCACACGTTTCCGCTGCTCCCACTATCTACGAAGCTTTCTGGCTGTATACTTATAGACGCTCTTTTCTAAAACATCTTTAGAGAAGCAGTCATGACACCCAACCACCAGATATCGTAGTTATGGTATGTAGCCGTGGCAAGTAGGATCTGGATGGACTTAAGCATAGATCCTTAGAAAAGGTTTCAACATAATCCATACCTGGTCTATGATGCAAACCTTTAACAAGTCTAGCTTTGAAAGTCTCAACTTTTCCATGTACACCAAGTAATCTTCTCAAGATATAATTGCTCCTGATGGGGATTTAACCCTTCAGATAAAGCAACCAAAGTCCATACTTTGTTGGTGTATAAGGATTCCATCTCAGATCGATAAGCACCCAGCCATTCTTACAGAGTCCCACTCCTGATGGCCAGCTCGAAACTAGTTGGGTCATCATCTCATGATGCAATCCACGCTCCCACTGTCATAGAGAAACCGAAGTATCTTTCAGGTGGGTGAGGAACCCTACTAGATCGGCGGAGAGGCTGAGGTTCGTTGGTAACTATTGAATCCTTTGGTTCTATCAAATCATCAGCTGCAGTTTGTATAGCTGGAACATTTCCAGTTCTACATAACAGACCTTTCCTCGAGCTTGTCCGGATTTTGCTTTTAGACATAGGCCGGACAACCCCAAGTCTTAACCAACTTAAGATATGGGCTCTTCCCTTTCCATATCACATATGAAGTGGTAGGTAACTGATTTGATTTGAACCCTATTCAATAGGTATGCAGCTTCTCAAGTGCATAACTCCCAAAAAGGAAATAGGCAACTCAGTAGTACTCATCATAGAACACACCATATCACATAGGGTGCTTTTGCTCCGCCCCGATATACCATCGTGCTATGGTGTTTACGGAGGAGTAATGCTGAGAGAGAATCTCATTCTCCTTTAGAATAGTCCAAGAATTCCGTGCTCAAGTATTCTCCTCCTTGATCTCATCATAGGACATAATACTTATACCCGTATTTTGGTTCTCTACTTCTAACTCATATTCTGTGAATATCTCAAAAGGTTCTGACTTGTGTTTCAACAGAAACATATGTCTGAATCTTGGGAGATTATCAGAGAATTTAATGAAGTACAAAAAAACCGGTCTTGGCATGTGTAGACAGGGGACATTCATACATCAGCGTGTATCAATCCCAAGAGTTCACTAACTCTTTCTTTGTTTCCAATAAACAGAGCTGTGGTCATCTTATCTTTGTGACATGACCGGCAAGTTTCACAAGATGTAAATTCAAACTAATTTAAATATGCATCTATATGTAACTTAGCTAGTCGGGTCGCATTGATATGACCTAGTCTACAATACCTCAAGAAGGATTCGTTCATTTCTGAACACCTCCTCTTGTGTGTGTTCTGTATACTAAGAACTGTAGTTTGATTTAGAACGTCAATGCTTTTAGATAACGTGCCTGAACCGATCAACTCTTGATATAGGAAATGTTCAAAATATTATCGAACAATACAAAATTAAATCACTTCTTTACTAATAAAAAGACTGATATGATTTTGTATATCAGGTTCGGTATCTAATAACATTTTTCAGAATCAATGTATTCTGGTAATACAGGGTGATAGTGACCAACAGACTTGGCTGCAACACTTGCACCGTTTTCTGTCTCATGAAACTTATCACCCGTTCTCAGTTCTCTACCTATCTATAGCCCATGTAACAGATTACATATGCGGGATCCTGATCCGGTATCTCATACCCAGGACGTAAAGGATACTGAGAAACAGTTCTCTGTAATGAACACACCCGAAGATGATGCATCAGCATGCACTTTCTTCGTTTAGGTGGCACGGTAAATCTGGTATTCCCCAATTTCCTGCTCTGTCTTATAACAATTATAAGTTGGTGCGGGACCAACGTTCCCCAGCTCAGTATAACAAGCGGGTTCGGTCAATATATCCGTTTTATTATCTTGATTAAGGCGTGATATGGTCGCTACCTGGAGAGAGAGAGAAGAAAATACTCAGCGTATGCTCTTGCAAGATTAGATTGGTTATCTAATATATCTAATCAGGATGTCTCCCACTGTTTTAATCAAATCTTCCTTCAAACCCTAAAAGGAAAGACTAGCTGGGATTAATTACACGCTACAAGTTCGCCAATCTTTCAGCCAGGCCAGTGTCGGTACTTTGAGGGAGGTCCCCCGTGCTTTCGCACGAACCTAATTAAAGTAAACCTCGTTTTCCCAGAGGCGTAACCCCGTTGACACCTTTCTAGACACCTACTTGATCGACTAATTGTAGTGTGTAAAACTCTCCCAGGAGTAACTCTTACTCACAGCGGGTATCGGGATCCAACTATCTCATAGAAGGTATGCAATCTCATTGCAAATTTCAACTCTTGAAATTCCCAATAATATTTTACCCCTAGCAGCTATATGACCTTAACATAGTCAACAAATCATAAGTGCTAGTCAAGTTCAACCCGTCATTTCCCAATTGAATTAAACCCACCCGCACGACCCTTAACATAGTCAACAAAGTCGCACGACTACCCTAATCCAATCGCATCATATGCTTATACAGATAAGCACTAATCAGCTACCGCACACTACGCCTTAACATAGTCAACAAACGTAGCACGAATACTAACTAGTACTTATCTGAAATGATGGAGGGCTACGCAGGTTTTTCAGAAAACCCTGAGCGTAATGAACTTGATATCGTTGTAGAATCGAGTGATTTTAAATGGAGTGTTTTTGAGGCTTTTCTAGTTTTGCTAAAGGGGTCACTCCCAGTGAAGGGATCGTCGGCCCTTTCCTCATCGAATAAGGTGCAGGATATTTCACAAATATCACTATGCAAAGCAAGAACTATAGAAGCAATCAAAAGACAAACCGAGTTTGTAGCATCTGCCAGTTATTGCTGAAGGAGTCACTCCCGGTGAAGGGATCTCGGTCCTTTCCTTATCGAATAAGGTGCTGGATGTTCTACAAGGAACACCGCTATGCAAAGCAAGAACTGTAGCTACCAGTTTTTATAAACAAGTTTCTACAACATCTTAGGTTTCTTTTATTTCATTAATCTCATTAATGAAGTCCCATTTTAATATGCTTCACAAGCATCTCTTTTGAAACGAAATCTGCAATATAACATATATCTCATATATATATAATATAAACATTCGTCTCAGGCAGTAATATGATCTCATCACAGAACATTGCAGCAGAAGAAACATATATGAAATATTGGATATACTAGGATGTCCGTGTTTTTAATACGAGCCTGTATAAAACATGAATTCCACGGTCGCGATGAATAGCCAAACCCACATCCCTAGACCCCTACGAGAGCGGCAAGCAACACTGCCAATTCTAGGGTTAGGAGACCCGGTCCCGACTCCTCGAGATGGTCTCCCACTGGAACCTAGAACCCGGTTACTTGTGCTCCCCGCCTTGGGTCTACCTAATGCGGAAAAGTAAATAATATACAACGGTGACATCTTCCGCTACCTGGAAGTGCCCCAATAAAAGAATATTACATACAAATGAATTTTACATGAATGAAAAAGAAAAAACTCTCATCTCACACAAAACCCCCGGCTATTCAAACGCGACGATCCTATACAACATATCACAGCAACACATAATATCTCATATCATCAACGTAAGAAAGTATGCGTATCCCGATTGTCGTTGATGTATAGCAACGAAGCCGGCGATACACCACATACTACACTTACGGTCACAGAAAAGAAAGTGTAAAACTACAACAGTTGGAATCCGCAACCTCCTTAGACATCGCATGCCTAACCAAATGAATTTCTTAGACATCACATGCCTAACAATTATAAACCCCGCATTTTAGTCTCATTATCGAAAACTCTTTTCAATGTCAAGTTAGGCAATTCAACAAGATTCCCGACGTCCTGATCGAATGCTCGTCGCAAACTTTAGTAGACGGCCGCACCCCCAGATGTCGTCGACGAAGTGCACCAAGGCGGAACACCGCTACTGGGAGCACCCGAACGGATGCTTTCGGCGACGGGGTTCTCCTACAGTCACTTGGTTGGGGCTATGGAGTGAGGCTGTCTATTAAGTTTACCCGGCGAGTATCCGCGTACGCTACGTAATTGCGACGGACTTTTGATCACATCAAAATTCCGTGGCAACCGATCAACTAAGACTAAACTGCTATTTTTATATTATTCAAATCAGTTATCTCATAACTACCTGTGGATTCCAAATATTGTATCACATTCCAGATAAGTAGACAAAGTTAAACTTTCCGATCGAATAATCAAACACCCAAGATTTCCCTAATATATCTCAACACTTGAAAACGGTTTAAAAACATCCATTACATGCCACAGTACCAATGGTCCAGCCGTAGAAGGGTCAAGCCAACGCCTCACATGTGGCACGCCGTACTGCCCCAAACCCTAAGGTTCAAAGGGCAGTTCAAGACGGTCACATAATCGAGTTAAGGTTTGTTGTCTTCTAGAGGGTCCACCGAGTTACTTGCATGACTTAGAACATTCTTAAACACGAGAAAAATCCAACTTTTGAAAAATTTTCCGACAGGGGAAAAAGTGAGTTATTGATATCCGTTCGAACTTTTTAACAGTTTCTAAAAATTATCTGGAAAGCCACATAGACAAAATCTAATACTCCGATCGAAACATCGAATCCCCAAAATAACCCCAGAAAACTCAACTGTAGAATAAATATTAAAAATTCCCAGAGAACTCAGCACTGTGTAATAGAAATTACTGTGCAAAATAGGAGGGGTGACGTCATCAAAGGGCCGCGGAACCGCTTCAGAAGTCAGGCTTCTGCCGCGGTTCCGCCGCACTTTTGACGAATTACCCCCTCGAACTTCACAGTAATTCTAATAAAACCCTGCTGAATTTTTTAGAAATTTTTAATTGACAAAAATCAAAATTTTCAGAAAATTTCCAGAGAGCAATTTGGAGTCGGGGTTTCGGGTTCGATCGGACTTTAAACTTCGTCTAGACTTCGCCTAAAGCTCTAGCTTGGCTCTGATACCACTGTAGGGTTGCTAGGTACGCGCACAAGGGTCTACGAGGTATCAACCATGCCCGATTTAAAATTTAGCCGTGCCGAACAACCCGAATACGGAACTTTAAACTAGAGATTAGGCGAAAACAAGCATGCTAAACATTTTAACACTAAGTGAGAGGGATTACAACCTTTGTAGATCCGGTCCTTCACTTCATATGCTCCGTGTTGTGGTCCCTTCGCTGCGATCATCGGGATCCAGACTCTCGAGAGGTTCCACGAAGAGAAAGAAGCAACCTTTGCTTCCGATCTTCGATACTAAGATGATCTACCTTGAAGTTTCTTTAACACAAGCTAACACTCATGAAATGATGTGAACACCCTCATCTAAATGGCAAGGGAAGATGAGGATGATGAAGTAGGATTTTTGCTCTCTTTATTTATCTTTTTCTCATATTTATTCATCACCTTTTGAAAAAGAAGTAAGCTTTTTCATGGAAGAATGAAGGAGGAAGAAGATGAATAATCATTTGTGATGAATAATAAAAAGGTTATCATAATTATTTATGCAACCATGGTTGTAGTAACCAATGTAGAGAGTTTACTAGGGTCAGGGTTTGGGTTGGTTTAAGTGTGAGTCATGGATAAAGATCAACACAAATATCTTTATCATGACAAAGTAAAACCATATAGAAACATCTAGAATGCATTAACCCAAATCAAACCCTAATCTCGTTTAAACTCCTCTAATCATGTTGCATTAATAATTGTAACATGTTACAATATTATATATCACATATACAATATTTATTGCAACAAAATAAAATAATACAATTAACATATATCGCATATATATCAATGTATTACCCGAGTGAGAAAAATAATCTTTTAGTGAGCAAATATTAGTTAATGTCATTTAATATATCATATATATATTATTATACATTAAATTATCGAATCAACACTTGATCCGACAATCTGGCTATATCGCATATAACCGACTAATATAAATCCGTACCGATTCATCGAATCAACATTTGATCCGATGACCCGGCTGATATCAAATATCGCGAGAATAGAATACGGTATCTCATATCATATTATCCTCGGTCTCGCACATATCACATATGTGCTCCTACTTCGTTTTGCCTGAGTCAAGAAACCTCTGTGTAGGACTCTAAAGAATCGTCAATACGCCGGCAGTAGGTGATGATCATATCAAACACCCACAAGCTGCAAGCGGTCAGATAAACGTAACAGCTACCCAGGTATTGAGCGCTCAGAAGATCAACAAGCAAGCCTGTAACTTCTTCTGTGAATCCAAACAGTAACACTCCCGTACAGTCCGGTCTCGTCGTCTGATATGTTGCATATCTCGCCTAGGGGTGGTAAACGTCAGACCCCAGTAGCTCGATAAGTCGTGTCGATATGAGGTCTATAACAGTTCGAGAAACTACTGATAACACTTACCAGTAAATCTCAGCAACCCTGGCCAGGGATTTCCGGTTATAGCCAATCGAACACAGCACAACATCAACTCCCTATACCGGGAGAGACGAATCCCCTCCTATCGCTCATTGCCTCCATGTGATTCGGGACTGTACCCAAAAGCCACCTTTTTGCACGCCTTCTTGGACGTGGTATGATGGAAATCAAAGCACAGTGGGAACCATACAAGACTCTATGACGATCTCGGGTCGACAGACTACTCTGTACCAGTGTCACCGGAGAACTGCCATCTGACGTATGGTATAATACCATCTGGGAGTTCTCGGCGAGTCCGTCCAGTGTACCCAGTCTTCACTGAGCACCCGTACACCATCCTTGATCTCAAACACCGATGGATATGGGATCATCCATCGCCCATCATATGGGTCAAGATGCGTATACGCTAGTCTACTCTGGTGTATCGATGCCCTGTCTCGATACACCCTCGACTAGGAACAGTTATAGGATGTACTCGTCGACTACCGTGGTCCCACTAGTATGATCTCATCATAGTCCCAGTAGTCGAGTACATATCCTAAGGGCTTTATCAACATGTAATATAGAGACAATCACAGTACATGTTAAGATAAAGTACAACCAGATAGCATACTATCATGTCGAGCAAGAAAGTCCTCCCTATATATGTCCTAGCATCCACTACAATATACATCATATGTACAGTAATGGCCTCTAGGGCATACATATAACTAACAAGGGCTTTACCAACATGTAACTATAAGACAGTATAAAGAGACATGTATACATGTTAAAGTAAAGAGCAACCAGATAGCATACTATCATATCGAGCAAGAAAGTCCTCTCTATATATGTCCAAGCATCCAATATAATATACATCATCTGTACAATACTGGCCTCTAGGGCATACATACAACTAACATATATATATCAGTCGGTGATCCCGCCTCGATAATATCACATCCCATACCATATCTATAATCAGTTTTTCGCAAGTCAAGAGTGCGGATCAAACATCAATATATAGCTCGTACGTAAATCCGTCGTACGGCATCCCCAAATCTGGGTACGGGTCAATATTATATTCCTCATATTATTCATCTGGTATCCTCTCTATCAAAGATCATAATCCGGGTACTGATCTATGTCTAGTAAAATACTAATATCATCAATCTAATCATGATCTGACTGCTGATCTACAGCCTCCTACAAACCGATATCATCATCATATATCGTCATAAAGAGGTATACATCGCCTAATGCGACCTATTTTAAATATCTTGTCATATCATATCTCGCATCGCGATCACATGTCAACCGTTTTATATATATCCCTATTCACATGGCATCGTCATCCAAAGATCCGCTATAACATCAGGACGTATCTCAAGTACGAATCTTGCCATATCACTGACCTCATAATCTAAGATCAACTCTCATCGACTCATCTCAATCCCAAGTATCATCCTTAAATCCGTATGTGAACACATAGTCCCATACCCATATGAACACATAACTATATAGAATCCCATATATACACATATGAACAAAGGAATGTATGCAAGTATGTATGTGTGTGTGTGTATGTGTAGTGCAACCACTACTCTAGGGTCTCGCAACATTAAACTAATCCGATCACACCCTGAATCCATCTATGTCATCAATAACATCAAACAATATATATAACGACTATGTGTGTATACGTATTCGTATACATCACCACGAACCGCGGGGGTGCTATACGCCATCCACCCGACTTCTCCCCGTAGATATAAATCTACTCACCTGGTCCTCGCTCGCCGGTGCCGATGTCACCACGTGCTTGCTTGTCGTCTCCAAGTCCACATGGGGTACCTACATATCATAACGCACCGTATCGCATTAAAATCCGACTCATGACCAAAACAACACACGAATCCCACATAGGTCAAAACCTATGGCTGCTTTCACAAATCAACCCAAAAAACCTCGACGTCGGCGTACAAACGCCAAACCATCGAGAAAAACACCAAACGTACCAATCATGGTTTCACAAATCACTAATTATATATGAAATAGGATTTAAATCATCATAACATTAAAATTAATCAATTCGTTTTATTTCTCAAAAACCTAGTTAGCAAAATTTTTCGTTTTAATTCGAAACTTGATGATTTAACAAAACTAATGCCCAATATATTCACTAAATATCTTAATTAGGTCATATAAACCACTTCTATATTTTTATGACACTAATTTATAAAAATTCAAAAATTCTAGTTTGCAATTATACCCAAATTTCAACCATTTTAGCAAAAATGCATAAACAACAATTTAGCTTGGATTTCGATGATCTAAAATATTAAAATATAATTTATAATGTTAATAATGTGATAAAAACCCTAACCATATTTTTAATCTCGTATTCTAATTCAATTTTTAAAAGAAACTAGCAAGCATGAATACTAGAAAATTGACGCAACCATCGCGGATTTATGACAAAAAGACTACAATCTAGCATGAACAACCAACCCACACTACAAGCAACCTACCACACTCAAATAATCCACAAGCAATGCTTCAATTCCCATTTCCAAAATCAACCCCTTCTCTTGATTTTTTTATAAACTAGCAACAACAACAATTTCACACTTTAAATAACTAATTTAGCATATACAAGCTACAATTTAACCATTAGATAGAAATTATACCTCCAAGTTTGAAACCCTAGGTTGCCCTAGCCACCAAAGACACCTCATTTCTCCATGTTTTCAACTAAGTTAGGCTTGAGAAGAGATAGCGCAAGGATTTGTTTTGGTTTTGTGAAGAAATTTGTGGATTTATATGGATTTTTGAGGTGAAATTTGAAGAAAAAGAGAACGAGAATTGGGGAAATTTTTGGGGCTGTTGCTGCTGTGGTTTCAGCTGAGGGAGAGGGGAAAAAGCGAGGGTTTGTTGTGTGCAAAATGTCCAAGTCAACCCCTCACCAATCAAGTACACCATGGCTCTCAAATTAATATATTAAAATCCTTTTTAAAACACTACATTCACATGATTTAAAGTCAAAAAGAGGGAGGAAAATTCATGGGCTGTTGCCATGGGATGGGGCCCGCCATGATGGGGAGGAATGAGTGAGAGAGATTTTACAAAGAATTTCTATGCAAAAAGACCCCCCACAAGCTCAAAATTGCAAGTTTTAGCTTAAAATAATTATATTTTTGTTTTCCATAATAAAAATCAATTAAAACTTGAAATAAAATACTAAAAAATTATATTACAACTAGATTTTAATTAACATGATTTTAAAGATTAAAATAAGCCCATTTAAATTTGTATTTATCGCTAATTTAATGTATTTTCTTACCGGCTTAAAATAATATTAAAAATAATTAAATTCGGAAAAATTTTCAGAAAACCAGAAATTTTACCAGTGGCTCAATAAACACTAAACACTAGCAATTTCATAGCTAGAATATGCATTTTTAATTTTATAATAAAGATATTTATATTTTGACTTTTTACAGAAAACCCATTTATTTAACCGATTTTTCGAAATTTCACCGAAACGATTTTCAAAACGTTACACGTTGCCGGTGAGACGATAAAGTTTTTATTCTTGTTAGTTCGGGTTAATCTCTGTATATCCTATTTATAAATTTAACACCATTCTGAAAACAAAACTAAAAAAATCAAAAAACAAAAACAAAAATTGACATTTTTAACTTTTTGCTCTCTGGAAATTGGACCAGGTAGCATTTTGGGGCTAATTAGAAAAGTTAAACAATAACATTAAGACACTTGTAGAACAGTAGGATACCTGAAAAAATTTGGAGCCCCAATTCACCAAGTAGCCCTGTGAGTTTCCCCAAAAATCCGGCGCCGTCGGCCATTTCTTCTCTATTTGCTCCCAAATTTTGTTCTGTGCTCCAGTGTTCTATTATTATCCCAATTTTATTGTTTGATTTTTTAATTATGTGTGTGCAGGAGTTTGGCCATTCATATCGCTTTTTCGCACTAAAATTCCATTTTTCCGACATTTGCAGATTTTGACTGATTTGCGAACTGCAATCGTGTGGAGCAAAGTGTACATTCAAAGTTAAGGTGATTGTGAAGTACAGTGCCAAAGATCCGGGTAGTTTGACTCGCGCAAGCGAACTTTTCAAGCTAACCGGATTCATTTCAACGGGGGTTTCTTAACCTATAAACTTATCGGTACGTATTTACGAACACCTTCTTCTCAAATCCGACACATCCAATATATTATATTTGCAAGATTCTTTGCAAGTTTGCTGTCAAACGCCAAAATTGACTAACCCGTATTTGTTGCAGTGCCGCGTCTAAACATAAAAAACGATTGTTTGACGTTTTGAATTTTTTCATTGATTTGAGCATTGCATTCATTAATACGGACTTAAGGGCAAGCGAACCCCGCAACATACGGTAAACGATTTCATCACCTTTTCCGTAGCCCACAAATCACGAAATTGAGCATAACGTTTACCCGAACAAATTTTAAAAGAAACTAGACTTTAATCCATTAAGGACTTTGCGCTCATTAGGAGAAGTTAACTGTGTTTAGAACACAGCTTAACGGTATATCGTTCACGGGGTGTCTAGGAAAGTGTTCACGGCGAAACCGCCAAAAGAGAAAGGGTTATTCTAATTAAGGAATTTCGCGAAAACGTTGGAAAACCTCCCCTTATCTCTGCACTTACCCGGCCTCGTGATCAGTATATCTTGAGCCCGTTTCTCGACACAGTTTTACTTCAACAATCAAGTTCTTGAGCAGGTCTAGTTAACCTAAGAGAACCCTAGACCGATTAGGTGTGTGGTATTGTGTCGTGATTATTTTTCTTCTTTATCTTTTTGTGTGTATATTTCATACTTTTGTTCATAACTAACATATAGAAAAAAACTCGCATTCTTTTTCCTCTCTTTTTCTTCTCTTCATATCATGAGTACCCCACATAGACTAACTCTTGCCGAACTTTGGTACCCACAGCCAGATATTACTTCATACAGTTATTGTTTTGGTAGAACGACTAACGATCCATCCATGCCAAAAATATTTTTGAAAGATCGGATAGACACTTCTAGGAAAACCACTTGGACACCACAATCTACGTCATATCAACCTTTTCAAACTTTCAACCCTCCTCATTTTGGTACCCCTTCTGAGGAAAACGTGGCGACTTTTAAACCAATGTCCATTGCTGAACGTATTGCGCAATCCCGTAGCCGATCTTTCACTCCTTTCACCACTTCCAACTCTTTTGATCAACAATTCCAATCACCTCCTTATCATAACGTTGATCTTAATCATGTCCAACCATTCGATTCCTACCAATCCTACCCAACTTTTACACATTCCCTAGACATTGCTTCTGAACAACCTTTTGGGAGTTTCAAGTATCCTAACGAGTTTGAATCTTTTACTGAAACCTCTTCATAGCCCATGTCTAGTCTTGAACAGTCGTTAGAAGAATTTCGGGCAACTTCATACCAACAGATGATGGATTTGAATACGTCTATGGCCGCCTTCATACAACCTAGCGACCTGGTAGCTAGTTTCCAACTAGCTCCATATTTTCCAATGTATGTTGAGGCGATTGGACAGATTGAGAATTTGAGTAGTGAGAGTGAGCGGTACACCCTTCCAGATCAAACCTACCCATTGCAAATTGAATTCTATAACTCCACTTTTGAAAGTCTATCGAGTGTCCCAAACGATTCACCGATTGAAGATAGAACGTTTGATGAGATGTGTGACCTTGTAATGTTTGATTTACCCGATTGTGAAGAGACCCTGTCATGTGAAACCATACCCAATCCTTTTGACCTTACACCTCCATCGTAGAACCATAATTGATTAAAATCCATGCTTTTGATGAGGTGTCTGAGAAATTTGATTCTCACTTGATTGAGGATATTGACGCTGGGAATATTTTGGATGATGAACCCGCAGTTTTGGATGAGTTTTTCTCACCGATTCATCATGTCCTTTCACTTCTGTATGGACATCATCCTGAGTCATTAACAGTTTTTTCCGAACTCCATATGCGTCTAGATATTGATGATAAATGCATGGATGACTTAATTTTTGAGGAGAATTTTGAGGAAATTTTTGAGGATGAACCAGTTTTACTTGATAAGTCGGATTTTCCAATCCATCCTGTCCCTTTCATTGACTGTGTACACCCTCCTGAACGTTTAACCAATCCCATTCCTCGATCACTTCCCTCCATCCTTTCCATCGTTCCTACTTCATAAGACATCGTATCACTTTCATTTCCTGTATCTGGTCTACCAAGTTCGGTCTACCCATGTTTTCTCACGAATCTTGAGAGGTTTGACCACATTTTTCAACGGGTTGATAGATTATCACAATCTCTTTTTACACATCGGTCATTACAAATTGTACTAATTTCTTCACTCCATTTCCACCCTCAAGTTCGTATTCCATTTCTTTCTCCCCTCCACCATTCCTCTCCTCCACTTAGACCGTACCTCGATTCCATCCCTATACGGTCTCGTGTATTTTTCATCTCTTTCCTCTTCGCATTCTTTCATCAACCTGCACATTATAAAGATGAATTTTTGAATGGTTGGTGTTAATTTTCGGCCTGTGTAAGGCCTTGTATAGACTGATATTGTTCTCTCCCCCTAACTCTGAACTTCAACGCTTAACAGTGGAAACACTGTTTCACTTATGTTTGCGGGGGCTTTTGGTGTATATATATTTTGTTTTCTTTTTTCTGTTATAAAAAAAAACATGGGAGCACCTACAATTTTGACCCTCTTGGTGTAGCCTGATAGTGAGGGCACTGGCAAGTTTAAGTTTGGGAGTGTGCTCGGTAAGCTTTCTATCCTTCGCATTCATTTGTATATTCTGCATTTGCATACATATTCGAAAACCCATAAAAATCAGAAAATTTTCCTAAAAACATAAAAACTTTGTCGTCAAGTTAGCTAGTGGGAGAACTTAGATTCGTTATTTCAACAGTTTTGTTTGATGAGATATGAACAACTAAATCCTATTTTTAGATTTTGAAAACCTGAAAGATAACCCTCCTTTGAGTTTAACTGTATCTACTATACGTCTTTATATCACACTACACGTGTCGTGAGTTTTGAAAATTAGATATCAAGTCTGATATGTCTTAAAACTTTTAAATTGATAAACTATTTTTTTGAGGATCAAACAGGTTTGTTCTGAAATAAGTAATATCAAGAATAGTTTATAAAGTGAAGTGGATATGAAAGGATATCATTGATGTTTTAATAGAAACCAGGTCTGAAGAATAACCCATCTGGAACTTGATTGGAGTTATTACACACCTTATCCACAAACACATCTTTTATCCTAAAAAAATTGAACAACTGGTTATATCTCCGTTCTCATTGAATCGTTATGATTTTCACGCCAAAATGAGTCCTTTTGTTTTAGGTCCAAGGTAAGTTGAGCAATTAATTCCGCCGGATGTCTCTACACCCAATGCCCTAAAACCAATTGGTATGGGTGCATTGACCCAAAGCTTGCTAAGAAGCCTAGAAAGTTCAAATTAAAACAAAGTCAAGAAAGTGTTCTCTCCGAGTTAAAATTCCTAACGGTTCTTTGTGTGAGAATAATCTTGACAAAAGACAAGTTCTTATAAAAATATTTTTAACGGAGATATGAAGGTATTATCCTATGATAAAGACTATTGCACGTTCACGAAGGTGTATGAAACGAAAACAAGTAAAAGGTGGAGTGAAGAATAAGACCTAGTTTTTCCAGTTAGAGAAGATAGAAATTCTGAATTTTAAACCAAGCTGGGAAACGAAACTTGAGAAATACATAAATCTTTATAAAACTTGTGTGATCCTTTTTAAGTTTTTATCCGGGCTTTATTTTGTGACATGATCGATCCTTTTGAAACTTAACGACACTATCTGCACCACACGTAAAGACTTATAGGTTATTAAGTTAAACAAGAAGTGAGGTGTGAAAAATAAAGGTTTGATGTTTCCAACTTAGGATGATAAAATTTCTAGCTTTGAAGCTAAACCTTAGGGTTAGAATCAATAGTTATTTCGCGAAACTAGCTTAACGGGATTTTGTGGGTGTAATCCGCTGAAAACCCTTATGAGACAACACTCCTCCTACTAAGGAAACCTAAGAGGTTTAACGGCTTGTTGCACGAGCTCAGTGCAATCGCGTTCCTTGCGAAAGTGGGGTTAGGATTTTGTTTTCCTTGGGACGAGCAAAAGATAAGTTTGGGGGTATTTGTTCATCACAGAAAACTGCATTTCAATACGGCTCATTCATTATCAATTTGGTATAATATCGGTACTATTAACCCGTGTCTGCTCAATAAATACAGATTACATGTATTCGTGACAAAACACAGGAAACACACTCAAATACACAAATATTACATTTGTGAGCCGACACTGCGTCCGGAACTGCAAACCGATCTATATTTAAAGAGTTTCTTTTTACAACATGCATGCGTACACACTTTTTTATCAAAAATGGTCCAATACATACAAGTGTGAACACCTTTTGTGATGCATGAACCTAGGGGGCTGCCCATGGCACAAGTGGGCACATGTGAGTATGATAAATGCTAAAAGTTGTGATGTGATTTAAAGCATCAAGATTTCCCTCCAAAACTACTGAGTACAACCCAGGCTTCTACAAAGAGATCAAACAATACCAGTGGGATTGTGGAGAGAACACTACATCACAGAACCAACACGAGCCCAATTGACCCAATCAAAACCGGCGAGATGGTCCAAAAACCCGGCGCCGCCGGTCTTATCAAGTCCATAGCACCCCATTTTCTTTTGGCTATCCCTTGTTGTCACATCATCCATATATATCGTTTGTTTAATCTTATTTTGTGCCTATAAGTACCAGATCAGTGAGCAAGGGAAGGAGATGTAGGGATTCCTTAGCACCTTGTCTAGGGTTAGGGTTGCATCACACATGCTATTAAAAATTTGGGGGTGCTAAAAAATTCCAACCATGAATCGAACTAGAAATCTAGGGTAACAACTTGTAGTATGACATACAAACTAGTGTCTAACACTAAGTGTGGAGAAATACAACCTTTATAGACCTCCCTCCTTGACTCCTTAGATCAACTAGGGTTTGAACCGGCTTGCTTGAATCCTTACGATCCATCCGGAGTCCCTTGGCTCAAGATCCTAGCTTCACTTGATCTATGAAGAAGTGGAGCAACCAACCTACACTAATAGGCTAGAGTAGTATTGATTGATGATGTGATTTGTTTTCTCACTTAAAAACCCTTTCTTTTTGTGTTCCTCACTCTATAGAAAAATCAAGAGAGCATGAAGGAGGAAGAAGAAGGAGATGGCTAGTATGAGATCTTTTGTGATAATGATAATGTCTCTAATAAAATGAGAAAAGAAAATATATGTATATGAGTCACACTCACATACAACCATGGTTGATAAATATCTAGATATTTTCATTTGTGAGTTAAAGAACAAAGGAAATTAAACCATGGTCATACTTTGGTCAAGTAAAGAATAGTGATGAAGAAAATTCAACCATTATTTAATCATTTCTTTTTCTCAATAATGAAAATATTTATACATATATATCTACCATGTGAGTCTTGCATTGCCATCTCCAATGTATCAACAACCATGATACAAGTATGCATGCATGTGTGCATTGATATCAACATGTATATACATGCATACATTCATGCATACATCCAAATAGAAAAGGTTCAAATAAATGAGCTAAAAGTCAATATTAAATCAACACCTGATTTAATAAACCGGTCATATCTCATACGACCCGACCAATAGAAAATGTCCGATTAAAACACGGTATCATATACACGCATTTAATCGAGCTCCCGCGCATATCTCATATGCACACCACATCATTTCGCCTGAGCTAGGAAACTCCTGTGTGGGACTCTAAGACTCGTCAATACGCCAGCAGTAGGTGATGATCATATTAAACACTCACAAGTCGCAAGCGGTAAGCTAAACGTAACGGCCACCCAGGTATTGAGCGATCAGAAGAAAAACAAGCGAACCTGTCAAAACTCCCGTCGAGTTAAATGGCAACACATACCGTACAATCCGGAGTCTTCGTTAGATATGCTACATATCGAGTCTAGGGATGGTATCGTCGACCCTAATAACTCAGTAAGTCATGCCGGTGTATGGCTCATAACAGATCGAGAAACTACTGATAACACTTATCAGTAAATCTCAGCGGCCCAGGCCAGGGACTTCCTGTTATAGCCAATCGAGCATGGCGCAACATCAACTCCTAATACCGGGAGAGACGAAACCCCTCTTATCGCTCATTGCCTCCATATGCCTCGGGACTTTACCTAAAATCCACCTGTTTGCACGAATCAGTAGAGCCGTGGTAGGGTGTAGATCAAAGTACAGTGGGAGGACACACAAGACTCTATGATGATCTCGGGTCAATAGACTAACCTGTACCAGTGTCACCTGAGAACTGTTATCCGAAGATAGATATAATACCGCATAGAAGTTCTCATTTCCTTCTTTGCCTTAAGCCGTGTCGATCGCTGGCTGACTGGGGTACGAGGTTCTCAGTCTCCACTGAACACCCGTAGACAATCTTTGGTGTCACCACACCAGATGGATATGAGATCATCCATCGCCTATCATATGAGACAAAAATGGTATACGCTAGTCTACTCTGGAATATTGATGCCCTGTATCGATACACCCACGACTAGGGACATTTCAAGGATATGCTTATAAACTACACTGTGTCCCACTAGTATCATCTGCATCATAGTCCCAGTAGTTAAGCAAATATCCTAAGGGCTTTATCAACATGTACCAAATGAGTAAGATGCAAGATCAAATGAACATGTCAAGATAAAGTACAACCAGATATCATACTATCATGTCGAGAAAGAATGTCCTCTGAATATATATATATATACACATACAAATACATCCACTATCATATAATGGATTCTAGGGCATACATATATGTAGGGTTCCTAGGCACTCTCAAGAGGTCTCACAAGGCATCAACCATGCCAATTTCAAAAAATCTAGGTGCCGAGAAACCCGACTACGGATCGTTGGCTAGAAATCTAGGCGAAAAAGAAATCTAGTTAACAACTTAACAAAAGGGAAACGGAAATACAACCTTTGAAGATCCGTTTCTCCACCTCCATAGCTCCGCAACGAAGTCCCCTCACTGTCCAAATGAATTCCCGGGGTCCAGCGTCGGCTTCGTCGGAGAAATGGCGAGCTAGGTCGTCGATGTCCATGCCGAAGATGATCTACGTCGAGGCATCGCTAGATCAAGCTCCAACTTCACCAAGTCTAGAAAACTTGTGAAGGAAACACACTCTACCACTTGGCAAGAGGTAGAGGATGAAGAAATAGGGAGTGGGTAGACTTTAGAATTGGATTTCTCACTCTAATTCATCACTTGCCATTGATGGAGGCAAGCTTTCTTCACTTGAAGAAAATCAAGAAGAAGAAGCATAATGTTATGATAAGTTATTCTAAAATGAAAAGAATAATGAATTCTTATCATAATAGAACCATGGTTAGGTATAGAGAATTAATTAGGGTCAAGTGGAATGGTTAGGGTTAAGGATGAGACAAAGTGGTCACAAAGTCAAAGTATTCATGAAGCTTCATGAAAGAACAAAAAATGCCATCATTTTATCATTTCCTTTTCTATTTCCAAAAGAATAAATAAATGAATAAAATGAATAAGCAAATAATAAACCCTAACCATTTCATTAACCAAGGTTTAATTCTTTATACTTAACCAATTTTACATGCACCATCAAACATGATACAAGCATGTGCACAAAATCATATCACATATATAATGCGCACATCCGAGCGAGAAAATCCATTTAAAGTGAACCAATACTAGTTAATGCAAAGTAATATATCAAATATATAATTATGCATTAAATCATTAAATCAACACTTGATTTAACGATCCGGTCATATCGCATACAACCGACTAATATCCAATGTATCGCTTATCGAATCAACCCTTGATTCGATAACTAGGTTATATCGCATACAACCTTTCGATACATTCATCGCGAGAATGGAATACGGTATCACATACACGCATTATTCTCGGTCCCGCACATATCTCATATGCGCTCCTATTTCGTTTCGCTTGAGCCAGGAAACCTCTGTGTAGGACTCTAAAGACTCGTCAATACGCGGCAGCAGGTGATGATCATATCAAACACCCACAAGACGCAAGCGGTCTGCTAAACGTAACGGCCACCCGGGTATTGAGCGATCTGAAGATCGAAGAGCAAGCCCGCTCACACTCCAGTGAATCCAACCAGTAACACTTACCGTACAGTCCGGTCTGATCGTCAGATATGTCACATATCTTGCCTAGAGGTGGTAAACGTCAGACCCCAATAGCTCGATAAGTCGTGTCGATATGAGGTCTATAACAGTTCGAGAAACTACTGGTAACACTTACCAGTAAATCTCAGCAATCCTGGCCAGGGATTTCCGGTTATAGCCAATCGAACACAGCGCAACATCAACTCCCTATACCGGGAGAGACGAATCCCCTCCTATCGCTCATTGCCTCCAAGTGATTCGGGACTGTACCCAAAAACCACCGTTTTGCACGCCCTCTTGGACGTGGTAAGATGGAAATCAAAGCACAGTGGGAACCACACAAGACTCTATGACGATCTCGGGTCAACAGACTACTCTGTACCAGTGTCACCAGAGAACTGCCATCTGACGTGAGGTATAATACCATCTGGGAGTTCTCGGCGAGTCCGTCCAGTGTACCCAGTCTCCACTGAGCACCCGTATATCATCTCTGATGTCAAACACCAATAGATATGGGATCATCCATCGCCCATCTTTATGGGTCGAGAAGGTGTATGCTTGTCTACTCTGGTATATCGATGCCCCGTCTCGATACACCCACGACTAGGGACCTTGAAGGATGTACTTATGGACTACCATGTCCCCACTAGTATGATCCGCATCATAGTCCAGGTAGTCAAGTACACTACCTAAGGGCTTTACCAACATGTAACAGAGAGACATCCAGTATACACGTTAAGGTAAAGATTAACCAGATAGCATACTATCATGTCGAGCAAGAAAGTCCTCCCTATATATGTCCCAGCATCCACTACAATATACATCCTATGTACAGTAATGGCCTCTAGGGCATACATATAACTAACAATCTCCCACTTGCACTAGGGCCATCTGTAGCAGTGGTTGAAGTATCTCATACTCAACCATCCCATAAAAGTCTCTCTCGGGGAAAAGGCCTTTGTGAGTGGATCCGCTGTGTTGTCCTCTGAGTCTGCTCTCCTAACCTCGATCACCCTGGAGATCAACTATCTCCATGATCAGGTGATACTGCCTTAGAATATGTATGGATCACTGATGGGACGGGGGTTCCTGGCATAAGCCACAACTCCATTGTCACACAATGGTAGGAACTAAGTTCATCTCATGAACTAATATACATCCAAACAGCCTCTTTGGTAGCATCTTAAGTAGCGATGTATCCAGCCTTTATCGTCTAGTATGCCACGGTATCTAGCTTGGAACTCTTCCAACATACCGTCCCTTTAATGAGGGTAAAGACAATGCCTGCGACTGACATTCAGTCGTCTTTATCACCCTGGAACACTTCCAGTGATTCTCCCAGGATCGATTGATACCATCTCACTACAACTAGTGAGTATTCTAACACCCAAATAATATCTATCTCATAGATGAAAACTCAGGATTTAAGAGGTACCACTTTGATCCTATATGGAGAATCCATGTGATAAGCGGAGATTGACCGAGCGTAGCATAGGAAACTACTTCCCTATCATGAGTATGTCATCCACGTACTCTACGAGGATCAGCACCATACTCCCTACTACCTTTTTGTATATACAAGGTTCATCTACCATTTTGATGATGTCAACTTCCTTGACTAATTCATCAAAACAGATGTTCCAACTCCGCGAAGCCTGCTTTATCCTATAAAGCATCTTGCACACGTTTCCGCTGCTCTCACTGTCTACGAGGCCCTCTGGCTGTGTACTTATAGACGCACTCTTCTAAATCAGTATTTAGAAAAGCAGTCATGACACCCAACCGCCAGATATCGTAGTCATGGTATGTAGCCGTGGCAAGTAGTATCTGGATGGACTTAAGCATAGGTACTGGAAAAGGTTTCATCATTATCCACGCCTGGTCAATGACGAAAACCTTTAACAAGTCTAGCTTTGAAAGTCTCAACTTTTCCATTTACACCAAGTAATCTTCTCAAGATATACTTGCTCCTGATGGGGATTTAACCCTTCAGATATAGCAACCAAAGTCCATACTTTGTTGGTGTATAAGGATTCCATCTCAGATCGATAAGCATCAAGCCATTCTTACAGAGTCTTACTCCTGATGGCCAGCTCGAAGCTAGTTGGGTCATCATCTCATGATGCAATCCTCGCTCCCACTATCATAGAGAAACCGAAGTATCTCTCAGGTGGGTGAGGAACCCTACTAGATCGGCGGAGAGGCTGAGGTTCATTGGAATCTACTGAATCCTTTGGTTCTGTCAAATCATCAGCTGCAGTTTGTATAGCTGGAACATTTCCAGTTGTACATAACAGACGTTGCCTCGAGCTTGTCCGGATTTTGCTTTTAGACATTGGCCGGACAACCCCAAATCTTAACTGACTTAAGAGATGGGCTCTTCCCTTTGCATATCACATATGAAGTGGTAGGCTACTGATTTGATCGGGACCCTATTCAATAGGTATGCAGCTTCTCAAGCGCATAACTCCCAAAAGGAAATAGGTAACTCAGTAGTACTCATCATAGGGCACACCTTATCATGTAGGGTGTGATTGTTCCGCCCCGATATACCATCGTGCTATGGTGTATACGGAGGAGTAATGCTGAGAGAGAATCTCATTCTCCTTTAGAATAGTCCAGGAATTCCATGCACAAGTATTCTCCTCCCTGATCTCATCATAGGACATAATACTTATACCCGTATTTTGGTTCTCTACTTCTAACTTATATTCTGTGAATATCTCAAAAGATTCGGACTTGTGTTTCAACAGGAACATAGGTCAGAATCTCGAAAGATCATCAGAGAATGTAATGAAGTATAAAGAACCAGTCCTTGCATGTGTAGACAGGAGACCTTACATACATCATAATGTATCAGTCCCCAGAGTTCACTAACTCTTTCTCTGTTTCCAATAAACAGAGCTATGGTCATCTTATCTTTGTGACATGACTGGCGAGTTTCACAAGATGTAAATTCAAACTGATTTAAATATGCATCTATATGTAACTCTAGCTAGTCGGGTCACATTGATCTGACCTAGTCTACAATACCTCAAGAAGAATTCGTTCATTTCTGAACTCTTCCTCTTGTGTGTGTTCTATATACTAAGAACTGTAGTTTGATTTAGAACATCAATGCTTTTAGATAACGTGCCTGAACCGATCAACTTTTGATATAGGAAATGTTCAAAACATTATCCAGCAATACAAAATTTTATCATTTCTTTACTGATAAAGAGACTGATATGATTTTGTATATCAGGTTCGGTATCTAATAACATTCGTTCAGAATCAATGTATTGGTAATACAGCGTGACAGTGACCAACAGACTTGGATGCAACACTTGCCCCGTTTTCTGCCTCATGAAACTTATCACCCGATCTCAGTTTTTCTACCCTTTTGTAGCCCTATGCAACAGATTACATATCTGGGATCGTGATCCGGTATCATATACCCAGGATTCAGAGGATACTGAGAAACAGTTCTATGTAACGAACACACCCGAAGATGATGCATCATCATGCACTCTCTTCGTTTGGGCGGCACGGGAAATCTTGTATTCCCCAATTTCCTGCTCTGTCTTATAACAATTATAAGTTGGAGCGGGACCAACGTTCCCCAGCTCAGTATAACAAGCGGGTTCGGTCAATAATCCGTATTATTATCTTGATTAAGGCGTGATATGGTCGCTACCAGGAGAGAGAGAGAAGAAAACACTCAGCGTGCGCTATTACAAGAATAGATTGGTTATTATTTTATCTAATCAGGATGGCTCCCACTGCTTTTTATCAAATCTTCCTTCAAACCCTAAAAGGAAAGACTAGCCGGGATTAATTACACACTACAAGTTCGCCAATCTTTCAGCCAGGCCAGTGTCGGTACTTTGAGGGAGGTCCCCCGTGCTTTCGCACGAACCTAATTAATGTAAACCTCGTTTTCCCAGAGGCGTAACCCCGTTGACACCTTTCTAGACACCTACTTGATCGGCTAATTGTAATGTGTAAAACTCTCCCAGGAGTAACAATTACTCGCAGTGGGTATCGGGATCCAATTATCTCATAGAAGGTATGCAATCTCATTGCAAATTTCAACACTTGAAATTCCCGATAATTTTGCCCCTAGCACCCTATGACCTTGACGGAGGTCAACAAACCATAGGCTACTAGTCAAGTTCAACCCGTCATTTCTTGATTGAATCAAACCCACCCGCACGACCCTTGACGGAGGTAAACAAGGTCGCACGACTACCCTAATCCAATCTGCATCATATGCATAAGCAGATAAATACTAGTTAGCTACCGCACACTACGCCTTGACGGAGGTCAACAAACGTAGCACGAATACTAAGTAGGACTTATCTGAAATGACGGAGGGCTACGACAGGTTTTTCTGAAAACCTATTGCGTAATGAACTTGATATCGTTATAGAATCAAGTGATTTTAAAATGGAGTGCTTTTGAGGCTTTTCTAGTTTTGCAAAAGGAGTCACTCCCGGTGAAGGGATCGTCGGTCCTTTCCTCGTCGAATGAGGTGCGGGATATATCATATATATCACTGTGCAAAGCAGAACTCTTAAAAGCAGCCAAAAGACAAACCGATTGTGTAGCATCTGCCAGTTATTGCTAAAGGAGTCACTCCCGGTGAAGGGATCTCGGTCCTTTCCTTATCGAATAAGGTGCAGGATATTCTACAAGGAACACCGCGATGCAAAGCAAGAACTGTAGCTACCTGTTTTATTTAGAAATTCGATTCCACAACATCTTAGGTTTCTTTTATATCATTAATCATATTAATGAAGTCCCATCATTTATGTACCTAAACATCACAGATAAATACGACGTACACTTATGCCATCCGCATTCGCCTCGATGTCCCCTCGTGCACCGTTAGATTAGGTGACTAACGGCAGAGCGGGGCAGGGCTAGCGCGGGTGTAAAACATAAGTAAAATCTATATAATATATCATATATACTATATTAAGTATCTATCACAGAACATCACATGATCACATCACAGATATAGCAGCAGAAGAAACATATGAAATATTGGATATACTAGGACGTCCATGTTTTCAATACGAGCCAGTATAAAACACGGATTCCACGGTCGCGATGAATAGCCAAACCCACACCCCTAGACCCCAACGAGAGCGGCAAGCAACCCTACCAATTCTAGAGTTAGGAGACCCGGACTCGACTCCTCGAGTTGGTCTCCCACTGGACTCCAGAACCCGGTTACTTGTGCCCTCCTCCTTGGGTCTATCCTAGTGCGGAAAAGTAAGTAATATACAAACGGTGACTACTTCCACAACCTGGAAGTGCCCCAATAAAAGAATATTACATACAAGTTTTTACATGAATGAAAATGAAAAACACTCATCTCACATAAAACCCCCCGGCTATTCAAACACGACGATCCAATATAACATATCCAGCAACACATAACATCACATGTCATCAACGTAAGTAAATATGCACATCCCAATTGTCGTTGACATATAGCAACGAAACCGGCGATATCACATATTACACTTACGGTCACAGAAAAGAAAGTGTAAAACTACAACAGTTGGAATCCGCAATCTGCATAGACATCGCATGCCTAATCAAATGAATTACTTAGACATCACATGCCTAACAGTTATAAACTCCGCATTTTAGTCTCATTATCGAAAACACTTTTCAATATCAAGTCGGGGAATTCAACAAGATTCCCGACATCCTGATCGAATGCTCGTCGCAAACTTCAGTAGGCGGTCACACTCCCGACACCGTCGACGAAGTGCACCAAGGCGGAACACCGCTACCGGGAGCACCCGAACGGATGCTTTCGGCGACGGGGTTCTCCTGTAGTCACTTGGTCGGGGCTAGGGGTGATGCTGTCTATTAAGTTTACCCGGCGAGTATCCGCGTACGCTACGTGATTGCGACTGAATTTTGATCACATCAAAATTCCGTGGCAACCGATCAAGTGAGACTAAACTGCTATGTTTATAACATTCATTCAGTTATCACATAACTTTTGTGAATTCCAATTATTGTATCCCATTCCGGATAAATAGAAAATGTCAAACTTTCCGATCGAACAATCGAACACCCAAGTTTTCCCGATACAGATCAACACATGAAACAAGTCTAAAAACATTCAGTTCGTGCCTCAGTACCAACGGTCCAGCTGTAGAAGGGTCAAGCCAACGCCTCACATGTGGCACGCCGTACTGCCCCAAACCCGAAGGTTCAAAGGGCAGTTCAAGACGGTCACATAATCGAGTTAAGGTTTGTTGTCTTCTAGAGGGTCCATTGCGTTACTTGCACCACTTAGAACGTCTTTAAATTACGGAAAAATCCAACACTTGAAAATTTCCCGACAGGGGAGAAATTGGGTATTTATATCCGGTCGAACTTTTTTAACATATTCTAAAATTATCCGGAAAGCCAAATAGACAAAATTTGATACCCTGATCGAAAACACCGAATCCCCAAAACAACCCCAGAAAATTCAACTCTTGAATAAAATTTAAAAATACCCAGAAACTCCAGCATAATATAATAGAAGTTACTGTGCAAACAAACGAGGATGACGTCATCAAAGTGCGGCGGAACCGCCGCAGAAGCCAGGCTTCTGCCGCGCTTCCGCCGCGGTTTGTACTGTTCATGGGAAAAAAATTGCACCGTAATTCTTATAATTCCCTGTTGAATTTTTTAAGCATTTTTAATCTGGAAAAAACCCAGTTTTCAGAAAACGTACAGAGAGCATTTTTTGAGATGGGGTTTCGGTTCAATCGGACTTCAAATTCCGTTTAGACTTCGCCTAAGGCTCTAGCTAGGCTCTGATGCCACTGTAGGGTTCCTAGGCACTCTCAAGAGGTCACACAAGGCATCAACCATGCCAATTTCAAAAAATCTAGGTGCCGAGAAACCCGACTACGGATCGTTGGCTAGAAATCTAGGCGAAAAAGAAATCTAGTTAACAACTTAACAAAAGGGAAACGGAAATACAACCTTTGTAGATCCGTTTCTCCACCTCCATAGCTCCACAACGAAGTCCCCTCGCTGTCCAAATGAATTCCCGGGCTCTAGCGTCGGCTTCGTCGGAGAAATGGCGAGCTAGGTCGTCGATGTCCATGCCGAAGATGATCTACGTCGAGGCATCGCTAGATCAAGCTCCAACTTCACCAAGTCTAGAAAACTTGTGAAGGAAACACACTCTACCACTTGGCAAGAGGTAGAGGATGAAGAAATAGGAAGTGGGTAGACTTTAGAATTAGATTTCTCACTCTAATTCATCACTTGCCATTGATGGAGGCAAGCTTTCTTCACTTGAAGAAAATCAAGAAGAAGAGGCATAATGTTATGATAAGTTATTCTAAAATGAAAAGAATAATGAATTCTTATCATAATAGAACCATGGTTAGGTGTAGAGAATTAATTATGGTCAAGTGGAATGGTTAGGGTTAAGGATGAGACAAAGTGGTCACAAAGTCAAAGTATTCATGAAGCTTCATAAAAGAACAAAGAATGCCATCATTTTATCATTTCCTTTTCTTTTTCCAAAAGAATAAATAAATGAATAAAATGAATAAGCAAATAATAAACCCTAACCATTTCATTAACCAAGGTTTAATTCTTTATACTTAACCAATTTTACATGCACCATCAAACATGATACAAGTATGTGCACAAAATCATATCACATATATAATGCGCACATCCGAGCGAGAAAATCCATTTAAAGTGAACCAATACTAGTTAATGCAAAGTAATATATCAAATATATAATTATGCATTAAATCATTAAATCAACACTTGATTTAACGATCCGGTCATATCGCATACAATCGACTAATATCCAATGTATCGCTTATCGAATCAACCCTTGAGTCGATAACTAGGTTATATCGCATACAACCTTTCGATACATTCATCGCGAGAATGGAATACGGTATCACATACACGCATTATTCTCGGTCCCGCACATATCTCATATGCGCTCCTATTTCGTTTCGCTTGAGCCAGGAAACCTCTGTGTAGGACTCTAAAGACTCGTCAATACGCCGGCAGCAGGTGATGATCATATCAAACACCCACAAGCCGCAAGCGGTCTGCTAAACGTAACGGCCACCCGGGTATTGAGCGATCTGAAGATCGACGAGCAAGCCCGCTCACACTCCAGTGAATCCAACCAGTAACACTTACCGTACAGTCCGGTTTGATCGTCTGATATGTCACATATCTTGCCTAGGGGTGGTAAACGTCAGACCCCAATAGCTCGATAAGTCATGTCGATATGAGGTCTA
Source organism: Agapanthus africanus (assembly GCA_030015575.1). Taxonomy (NCBI): domain Eukaryota; kingdom Viridiplantae; phylum Streptophyta; class Magnoliopsida; order Asparagales; family Amaryllidaceae; genus Agapanthus; species Agapanthus africanus. Next base: position 125,761,204 of record JASDDO010000004.1, on the reverse strand, counting down.
TAACAGTTCGAGAAACTACTGGTTACACTTACCAGTAAATCTCAGCAACCCTGGCCAGGGATTTCCGGTTATAGCCAATCGAACACAGCGCAACATCAACTCCCTATACCAGGAGAGACGAATCCCCTACTATCGCTCATTGCCTCCAAGTGATTCGGGACTGTACCCAAAAACCACCGTTTTGCACACCCTCTTGGACGTGGTAAGATGGAAATCAAAGCACAGTGGGAACCACACAAGACTCTATGACGATCTCGGGTCAACAGACTACTCTGTACCAGTGTCACCAGAGAACTGCCATCTGACGTGAGGTATAATACCATCTAGGAGTTCTCGGCGAGTCCGTCCAGTGTACCCAGTCTCCACTGAGCACCCGTATATCATCTCTGATGTCAAACACCAATGGATATGGGATCATCCATCGCCCATCTTTATAGGTCGAGAAGGTATACGCTAGTCTACTCTGGTATATCGATGCCCCGTCTCGATACATCCACGACTAGGGACCTTGAAGGATGTACTTATGGACTACCATGTCCCCACTAGTATGATCCGCATCATAGTCTAGGTAGTCAAGTACACATCCTAAGGGCTTTACCAACATGTAACAGAGAGACATCCAGTATACACGTTAAGGTAAAGAGTAACCAGATAGCATACTATCATGTCGAGCAAGAAAGTTCTCCCTATATATGTCCCAGCATCCACCACAATATACATCCTATGTACAGTAATGGCCTCTAGGGCATACATATAACTAACAATATATCCAACAATATCCCATTTGCACTAAGGCCAATTATTAGCGTATCTCATACCCAACATCTCAAAAAGTCGCTCATGCTGCGGCTGAGGGAGGGCCTTGGTGAATGGATCCGCGGTATTATTCTTTGTATCTACTCTCCTAATCTCGATCTCGTGGCGATCAACTATCTCCCGGATCAAATGATATCGCCTCAGGATGTGTCTGGACTTCTGATGGGACCTGGGCCCTTTGGCCAACGCCACAACCCTATTATTATCATAATACAATGGTATTGGATCAATAATGGTTGAAACTACTCCTAGATCCGAGATGAACTTCCTCATCCAGACGACTTCCTTGGCAGCATCATTTTCAGCAATGTACTCAGCTTCCATCATAGAGTCTGCAACGGTATTCTGTTTGGAACTCTTCCAACTCACTGCCCCTCCGTTGAGGGTAAATGCAAACCTTATCACTCTGGAAGCTGGAATCGGTAAAGGCCTCCATTTGGAGATCCCCGTTACCATACACCAAGAACAATTCTTTAGTCTTTTGCAAGTTCTTAAGAATGTTATTCACAGTAGTACAGTGATTCTCCCCTGGGTTTGACTGATACCTGCTTACTACACACAGTGCATAAGCTACATCAGGGCGTGTACACAACACCGCATACATTATTGATCCTATGGCAGAAGCATAGGTAATAATGCTCATGCGAGCTCTCTCTTCATCAGACTTTGGGCAAAAGTCCTTGGAGAGAGTGACTCCATGGCAAGCGGGTAAGGCACCCCGCTTGGAGTATTCCATACTAAACCTCTTTAGGATGGTGTTGATGTACCTGGTTTGGGACAATCCCAATAACCAGTTGGATCTATCCCTATAGACCCGTATGCCCAATATGCACATGGCATCACCCAGGTCCTTCATGGAGAACCTTTGTGATAAGAATGATTTGACCGGCTGTAGCATAGGAATGTCATTTCCTATCAGAAGAATGCCATCCACGTACAATACAAGGAATGCGACAGTTCTCCCTACAGTCTTATTATAAACACAAGATTCATCTGGATTTTTGACGAAATCAAACTCTTTGATAACATCATCAAAACAGATGTTCCAACTCCGTGATGCCTGCTTTAATCCATAAATGGAATTAAACAACCTACATGCTTTCCCGCTGCTCCCACTGTTAATGAAGCCCTCTGGCTGATCCATATAAACACATTCTTCTAAATCACAATTTAGAAATAAAGTTTTAACGTCCATCTGCCAAATTTCATAGTCGTAGTGAGCAGCAATAGCAAGTAGGATCCGAATGGATTTAAGCATGGCTACCGGAGAGAAATTTTTGTCATAGTCCAGTCCTGGGCTTTGACGAAAGCCTTTCGCTACCAACCTTGCCTTATAGGTCTCCATCTGCCCATCTACACCGATCTTTCTTTTAAAGATCCATTTGCACCCTACGGATTTTACCCCATAGGGTACAACCTCCAAAGTCCATATTTTGTTGGTGTACATAGACTCCATCTCGGATCTCATGGCATCCAACCACTTAACAGAGTCACCACTCGTGATAGCTTGCTGAAAACTGGTAGGGTCATCATCATACATGATGCAATCTTCTCTATCACCATCAATGAGAAAACCATAGTATCTCTCCGGTGGGCGAGAAGTCCAACCAGATCTACGGAGTGGCTGCGGTTCATAAGATTCTGTTGCAACATCAGGTTCAACCAAGTCGCCATTTGTAACTTGTGTCTCTAGAACCTCTTCTAGATTTACCACATTGCCATCAGTATCATTTGGAAAAATCTCATTTTCTAAAAATGTGGCATACTGAGAAACAAACACCTTTTGTTTCTCCTTGTGGTAGAAAAGATACCCATACGAATGTTTCGGATATCCCACAAATATACACTTGACCGATCGTGTCTCGAGTTTGTCTGGATTTTGCTTTTTGAAAAAAGCCTGACAACCCCAAATCTTAACTCGTTTAAGAGATGGTCTTTTCCCATACCATATCTCATATGGAAGGGTAGACACGGTCTTGGTTGGAACTTTGTTCAACAGAAAAGCTGCAGTCTCCAATGCATGCCCCCAAAAGGAAAGAGGTAACTCAGCATCACTCATCATGGATCATACCATATCTAATATGGTACGATTCCGTCGCTCAGACACACCGTTGTGCTGTGGTGTGTAAGGGGGAGTGGGCTGAGAGAGAATCCCATTCTCTTTTAGGAAGTTCGAAAACTCTGTACTAAGATACTCTCCACCTCGATCTGATCGAAGTATTTTGATGCTCATTCCAGTTTGTTTTTCTACTTCAAGTTTGTACTACTTGAATTTCTCGAAAGCATCAGACTTATGATTTAACAAAAACACATGACCGAATCTTGAGAAATCATCAGTAAAAGTTATGAAGTAAGAAAAACCGCATCTCGCATATGTAGATATTGGCCCACATACATCACTATGTATGAGGCCCAAGAGCTCTGTAGCTCTTTCTCCGTGTCCAGTAAACGGAGTTTTGGTCATTTTCCCTTTGATACAAGACTGACAAGTCGCATAAGATTTATACTCAAAAGGATTTAAATATCCATCTTTATGAAGCTTGATTAGTCTTTTTTCATTAATATGACCAAGTCTACAATGCCAAAGAAAAGCATCATTTATATCTGAAAATTTTCTTTTATTTGTGTGTTGTATGTTGGAAACTGTTTGTTGATTTAAGACGTATATCCCGTTATTAAGTAACCAGAACCAATCAACTCATGATTTAGTTTAATGTTAATAACATTATGCTGCAATACAAAATGATATTCTTTATTGTCTAACAAAGAAATATATATTATATTACAAAGCATGCTTGGTACAAAATAACATGGGTTCAAAACCAATATACAACCCGACGACAGCCTTAGGTGATACTCTCCTACTGAAACTGCACGTATATTGGAACCATTTCCAATTCGGAGAGTATGATCACTGGTCTTCAAAACTCTGCTATTTCTCAGCCCCTGCATAGAATTGCAGATATGAGAACCAGAACCGGTATCCAATACCTAGGAAGCAGAGTTAATAGAGAAACAGTTTTCAGTTACAAACACACCTTAAGCGGAAGCATCACCATGCTTCTTTTTCTTGAGATCCAAGTACTCAGTACAATTTCTTTTCCAGTGCCCTGACTTCTTGCAATAGAAACATTCTCCTTTCCCCGACTTCGCAGCTTTGGATTTGTCTTTCCCCTTCGCCTTCTTAATTCCACCTCTCGGTTTGATGGATTTCTTCTTATTCTTTCCCTTGGCCTTGGCTTTTGGGACGGAAGAGGAAGATTGTCTAACAAGCAGAGAGGGAGACTTCGCTTTAAGCGTGCTTTCCGCACTTCTCAACATATTGAGAAGTTCGGGTAGTGACTTCTCCATGTTATGCATGTTGATGTTCACTATGAATGGAGCAAAGGCGGAAGGAAGAGACTGTAGAACAATATCAGTATACTGTTCGTTATCCATTATCCATCCGAGGTCCTCAAGCTCTTCAACAAGAGCTATCATCTTCAAAATGTGATCGCCTACTGGTGTGCCAGGAGCCATCCGTATCTGAAACAACTTTCGAGATGCTTCATATCTCAGAGTCCGAGATTACTCCCCATACAACTCTTTTGTATGGAGAAAGATGGATTGAACATCCATCTGCTCGTGTTGCTTTTGATGTGTATTATACATCGATGCAAGCGCGAGGCATTTGACAATAGCACAGTCAATATCCCACGTTTTGCGGATCACCTTATCCGCAACAGAAGATTCAGGGCCTGGGGTAGGTGGGGTTGAGGCATTGAGGACATATGATACTTTATCATATGTGAGAGCAATGTTAATGTTCCTCAACCAGTCTTTATAGTTCGGTCCGGTCAGCTTGTTTTTATCTAGTAAAAGCTTAAGGCCTATCTGCCATTAAGAGAGAGAAAAGAATACACTCAGCGAAAGCTGTTGCAAAAGATCGGATTGGTTATTATCTTATCTAATCGATGTCTCCCAGTGCTTTTATCAAATTTTCCTTCAAACCTTAAAAAGAAAATTATCCAGGATTAATTACAGTCTACAACTTCGCTAACCGTTCAGACAGGCCAGTGTTGGTACTTTGAGGGAGGTTCCTCGTGCTTTCGCACGGACCTAATTAAAGTAAACCTCGTTTTCCTAGAGGCGTAGCCCCGTAGACACCTTTCAAGACACCTAATGGGTTAGCTAATTGTAAAGTGCAAAACTCTCCTGGGAGCAACTCTTGCTCAAAGTGGGATCGGGATTCTACTATCGCATAGAAGGTATGCAATCTCATTGCAAATTTCAACTCTTGAAACTCCCGATATGGTTTTTACCCCTTGCACTCATGACCTTAACTATATTCAACATATCATAAGTACTAGTCAAGTTTTTCCCGTCATTTCGTGATTAACTAGACCCACCCAAATGACCCTTAACTATAGTCAACATAATCATATGAATGTCCTAACTAATCGCATCATATGCGGTGCAGGAAGACATCACTTAGCTGCCGTACACTGCATCTTAACTATAGCCAAAATACGCAGCACGTGTTAGTTATATGTATGCCCTAGAGGCCATTACTGTACATTGGATGTATATTGTAGTGGATGCTGGGACATATATAGGTAGGACTTTCTTGCTCGATATGATAGTACGCTATCTGGTTGCTCTTTATCTGAACATGTATACTTTCTGTCTCTCTGATTACATGTTGATAAAGCCCTTAGGATGTGTACTCGACTTCCAGGTGTAAGTCTACGCTAGCGCCCCGGCAGTCTACAGACGCCAAAATGCGGAACAAAACTTTTAAACTGGCGCTATCGTATACTTTAACCCGGATCTGCCATTATTGCTAAACTAACAATCTGTAAAGAGTGTAGAAAGGTTATACCGAACGATCCGAGTCCTTCGTTCTTCAACCATCATCCCACGCTCCGTTGCGGCTGCTCTGATCTCGTCGATCTCCGATATCCTCGTCGAGGTGGCACCACATGATCGGTTCTTTAAACGGGCTCCCGCCTCTGACTCGAGGCAACTCGATCGTCAAGTTTGCCAAAAGAGACGACCAAGAATGATGTAGAGAATGAGTAGATGACTTTGTCTCACTTCGTCCAAGTCCGTGGACGATCGGTTAATGAAGTTGCCATTTTAATCGGGTGATGGAAATGAAAGAAGCAATGAAATTTCCATGCACACAAAACCATAGTCTTTTCTCTCCGAAAATGAAAATCAATCTCTCTCTCTCAAATATGATGGCCGGCCACTTTATATCAAAGGAGGGAGGTGAGTGTAGGAGAGTCCAAGTGGTGACCATAACAAATGATACTTATCTTTTACATTAAAGAAAAACAATGAGTCACAAATACAATGAACCTTTCATAACCTAGTCACCAAAAGCATTAATGACACCATTAATGCACTAATGACACACCATGCCTCATCATCACTTCTAGAAGCTTCTAGAATGACGACACACTCTTATCTGAAGAAAAGATAAATCCGTCTTTAACCGAATGTTAAAAGACGGCTGAAAGAAAACTGGAAACTGGCAACTTCCAAAAGTGATCCTGAAACAATTTCAGGATAACCCCGAAACTGTATAAATATACCCGCATTTGTATTACGACCGAATACAAATGCAACTGAGACAAAGATATTATACCTACTCAATATAATACTCGGATCCGGCTTAAACCAAAACTGACTAGTATTATCTGCCCGAAAAATAACACGTGCGTAAACGCACGTGCATTTTCCGAACCCTGCCATAAAACCATACGGCCTCTACAACGTTTCGCCCGAACTTGGGAAACTGTCTGTGGGGGACTCTAATGACTCGTCAGTACCCTGGCAGTGGGTTTAACCACAAACCGTCAGCGGCACTAGCAATGCGTAACGGCTGCCCATGGACTGACCTTAAGGGATGCCGATGAGCGCACTCATCTGGAAAACCCTACTAAGCCTAACAGTGACAATGTATATACAGTCCGGTCCGTTCGTCTACGAGTATCGCATATCTGCCTAGGGGTCTAGTAACGTCAGACCCCCAATAGCAGTATAAGTCGTGTCGGAGTGAAGCCCAATAACACCCTGAGATACTACTGGAGTACCTACCAGTAAATCTCCTGCCATGGCCATGGACTTTGTGTAATGGCTCTCCTAGACACAGCACGACCTCGCCCCCAATACCGGGAGAGACGAATCCCCTGCCGATCCGCTCACGTGCCTCCATATGGCTCGGGACTGTACCCAAAAACTACCTGTTTGCACGACTCCTTTGAGCCGTGGTAGGGTAGAAATCAAAGCACAGTGGGAACTCACACGAGACAAATGACGACCTCAGGTCGATGAACTAACCTGTACACATGTCACCAGGGAACTGCTATCTGACGATAGGTATAGTACTAACTAGCAGATTCCCGGCGAGTCCTGTCCGGTGTACTCATAACCCAATGAGCACCTGTATACATCTTAGGTGATCCAACTGACACCAGTGGCTTGTGAGACCGGCCACCGCCCCTCGTCGGGGTCTCGACTGTATACACTAGTCTACTCCGGAGTATCGATGCCCTGTCTCGAAACTCCCACGACTAGGGACCACAATTAAGGATATGCATATAAACTACCCAACTCTCACGTATATGATCGCCATCATACTGTTGGTAGTAAAGCAAGATCCTAAGGGCTCTATCAAAGTGTAACATGCAATCAGTCACCTGAATATGTACACGACTGATAAAGGCAAACCAGATAGCATACTATCATCTCGAGTAAGACTGTCCTACCGGTATAGGTCCTCCGCAATCATTGCAATCACGTACCTACGATCCAATAATTGACTATGAGGGCACTATCTCCAACAATCTCCCACTTGCACTCAAGGCTAATATCGCGATGTCGACTACTCACAGCCCGTGTGAAACCGAACATCCAACTGCTCTACTAATCAGTTTCACAAAGCCCGTTTGTAAAACTATTGTGTTCGAGAAATAGCCTCAGTGAGTGGATCCGCCTAGATGTATCTTTCTATATCTCTCTTAATCTCAAGTTCGCGGAGAAAACCATCTCCCGAATTGAGTAATACCTGTCTTAGAACATGTCTGGATATCTGTTGGGACCTTAGTTCATAAATGAACTCCATATCCAAACTTCTTAGACAGAATCGATCACTGAACCTAATCAGTATCGGGCACCTTGCTTCCCAAAGTATCCTCTTGGACCACCTGTCCATAATACTGTCCCTCTTCGTCAGAGGGAAAACTATAACTCTGACAATCACTCTGTCATCCATGTCACCTTTGAAGCCTGGAATGATAACTGTCTCCCGAAGGAGGCTGCCGTCATCAAATCCGTAGAACATGTACTTATGTTCTAAAACTGCTTCCTTATGTTTCTCCAGGATTGGATTAATACAAACTTATTGCATCTAGTGCAAAACCAACATTTGGTGTGGTACTTGACATCACATGATTGACTCAATTGCCTAAGCAAGTGATCTGCCAATCATGCACATCCCTCTCCCCTTTAGTCTATACGACACCTTTAGAGAGGGTGACTCCATCACCTGCAGGTACACTACCATGCTAGGAGTCAACTATTCTAAAAACCATTAGAATATCTGTCAAAGTACCCACATTGGGAAACCACCCAAATCTAGATCTAAAACCATAGATCCAGAAACCAGAATGTCTAATATTATATCCATGTCCTGTCTGGAGAAACAACTGTGTGACGACCACAGTATAACCGATCGTAGTATAGGAATTTTGCTACCCACTTTGTGTATGTCATCCAGATACCATGATATCACACCCTACTACCCTCTTAACTGATCCATCCCCTTATCCTGATTGAAGTCAAACCCATGACTGTCACATCAAAATCAGATGATCTATCTCCGCTATTACTGCTCTAGTCTATAAATAGACATAAGCTACTTGCCCACCATACTTCCGTTGCTCCCACTGACTACGACAACCCTCCTAGCGGGTCTCATAGCCTGGAACAACAGTAGTGTCAAGTCTTGGTAGATAAGAACCTCCCTGTTACCGCCCTTGAGGCTACCGAAGTACCTCTCGGGTGTCTGAGGTTACCCACCATATCTGCGGAGTGGCTATTGGAATGTCAAACCTGATTGAATGTATAGGTCCTATTAAATTTTCCGTAATCGTTCGCGGTTCTGGAATCACTTCCAGTTCTACCATACTCCCACTACTGTTTTCTGAAAAAGATCCATTTTTACTAAAAATGTGACGAGTCAAGAACAATATCACTATTGATCTTCCAAATGGTAGAATATCAACCCTCGTCATTGCCAGGGTCAACCCACAAACAGCCATTACAGAAACGTGCCCTGAGTTATCCAGTGTCTGGTTTTAAGCATAAGCTGGACAACTCCCCGTACCTTAATATCTTTTAAGGTACGAACTATTCTATATCCAATATAGAAACTTTGGCACTTATTTAATTGGAACCATATTCAATCCATGCATCTGTCTCCAGTGCATATCAACTTAATGGAAAGAGGCTAATCAGCATTACTCAACTTAGGAATCCATCCAATTATGAGTAACCTGAAAGAGAAACACGTTTCTCACTATCATCTGAATACCAATCACAAGAATCTACATCTTCGATCTCTTTGAAGAATCCCGATGCTTGTAACACCTGGTTCTCTACTTTATTCTTATACCCACAACTTCTCAAAACTTAGACCTTGTATTTCTACGAAACACTCGTCTAAATACTAGAGAAGTTATAAGTAAATAGAACATAGTACGAGGACCTACCCCTTTGTCCTGATGGACACTGGACAATATACAATACTCTGTATAAGTCCGCTGAGTTGAACAACTCAAAACTTGTGCGTTGTAGGTGGAAAACTGTACCCTGGCGATTTCTTCAAATATCACCAATTACAACGAATTCCGATATAATGAGGATAATCACCTAATTCCCAATATCTTACTCCCACTCATCATCTGTAAAACCATACAGATATGAGAATGAAACCTGGTAAATACATACCCTTGGAGTAAGTGTCTAATCGGGAAAACAGTTTTTCTTTAACAATGTACTGAAACATGAAAATGTTTCGTAGGGGTATCCTGGTATTCATAGCAATGCCTCTTTCATAATCCAATTCATGACTTCAACCGTATATTTTATTGCCATCTCTCCAAATCCCTTTATTTGTCTTTAGTCGTTACCTTCTGTACACCATCGTTAGGCTAAATGGTTTTCTTCCTTCCCTACCGTTCGGCACCAGCCTATGGTTTGGAAGAAGACTATCCAGTAAGCATAATAGGTGTACCCTCCTAAACTAAGGAGTACTCGCAACTGAGAGAAGGTGATGATAAAAGACAACTGAATAATACCTTATTCTTTTAAAGGTGAAATAGGAGTGGCGATGAAGTACGCGGTTTTGGTCGTGAATGATATCAGTCGCAATTTACTTTGCCCTCTTTCTAATCCCTTTATTTTGTCTTTACATATTACCTTCTGCACACCCTACTTAGGCTAATTGGTTTTCCTCATTCCCTACCTTTCGGCACCAGCCTATGGTTTGGAATAAGACTATCCAATAAGTGTAATAGGTGTACTCTCCTAAACCAAGGAGCTCTCGCAACCTGAGAGAGGGTGATAATAAAAGACATCTGAATAAACCAATTCTATTTCTCCTGAACCTGGATCCATCCTCGAAGAAGTCCCTTCGAGTTCGTATATAACCATACGATGGCTCTATCCAATGGAAGTGGATATCCGTAGTAATACGGGTGTTCTGAGAAATTCAAAGGGTAAAAGAAGGAGTGGCAATGGCTTATGCAACTCAGACAATCCAAAAGCTAGTATTTTAAGAAGGTTCGGTCAACCTGGTCACTGAGTCATAGTCTAGGGTCGGTCAAAGGTCGCTGCCAAAGAGAGAGAGAAAAGAAACACTCTTCGTGCACTCTAACCTAGATCAGAATGGTCATCAGTTTATCTAATCCGGAAACCTCCCACTGTCCTGTCAAATTCTCCTCCAAACCTAAAGAAGAATCAATCGAGATCACCCGAAGAGTAAACCAACTCATCAGTGGGAATCAGGATCCAACTCTCATCGCATGATAACGTGATGGAATGCATCCACGTTACTCATACTCCAGAAGGTATGCGCACACTTGGCAAGTTTCAGTTTCTTTAGAAACTCCCGATATGATTTTTGCCCCATGCTCTTATAACCTTGGCGTTGGTCAAAATGTCATAAGTCACATGCCAAGTTCTACCCGTCACTATCTTGTCAATTTGAACCCACCCGCACATGCCCTTGACGTTGGCCAAAATGGCAGAACGACTGTCCCAAACTAACTCATCTATCTATGCAACAATTGAATACCCAGCAGCTACCAAACACTATGCCTTGGCGTTGGTCAAAATACGTAGCTTGAATACTACTGAATACCCAAAAGAAGTGACGGAGGGCTACGACTGGTTTTTGGCGAAAAACCTTTAGCGTAGTGAACTTGATATCGCTGAAGGAACCTGATAGCTTTTTAAAATATAGTGGCGAAAACCTTTTGCTAAAGAGGTCACTCCCGATAAAGGGATCTCGGCTCTTTCCTCGTGGAATGAGGTGCAGGATATTCCACTGAATACCGCTATGCAAAGCAACTTGTAATCGACTATAGTGAAGTTATTACGCTGACGCAAACTTCTGCCCAAGGGGTCAGTCCCGGTGAAGGGATATCGGCCCTTGCCCCGTCGAATGAGGTGCAGGATATTCCACTGAATACCGCTATGCATAACAAAAGGAAACGTCTTTGTAACAACACTTTTTAAATTGTTCCAACAACTGTATACAGGTTTGTTTTTACTTTGCGTTGATCAGAATCAACGCAGTCCCATCATTCAATCACACCAGAAAAGAACGAAAATAAAATGTACGTATATGCCATCCGCATTCGTCACTGGGTCCCGTCATCACCCGTTAGGTTACTTAACTAACGACAGAGCGGGGACTGGACTAGCGCGGGTGTAAAACATATACAACATCTAATAGTATATAAACCAATATACAATAATCACTCCAGGCGTGATAGTATGCAACATTACAGAAAAGTAATAAGCATCACAGAACAATACAGATATCTGGGATCTCCGAGTTTCACAGAGCCGCTGCTGAAACCCGACGTTCCCCTGTCGTGTGGATAGCCTGTGCAATGAAACCTAGACCCCTACGGGTGCGGCAAGTTACCCGCCAAAACCTGAAGCGAGGTAGTCCCCACAGCATAGTGAATGGAACACCCGGCTGTTGGAGATAGTGCCCTCAGAGTCAATTATTGGATCACAGGCACGTGATTGCAATGATTGAGGGAGGACCTATCCCGGTAGGACAGTCTTACTCGAGATGATAGTATGCTATCTGGTTTACCTTTATCATCGTGTACTGCTTTAGGTGACCTGACATGTCGCTATTACACGTCGATAGAGCCCCTAGGATTTTTGCTTGACTGCCAGCAGTATGATGGCGATCATATACGTGGGAGCTGGTAGTCTATAAGCACATCCTTAAAAGGTCCCTAGTCGTAGGAGTTTCGAGACAGGGCATCGATACTCCATTAGTAGACTAGTGTATACAGTCGAGACCCCGACGAGGGGCGGTGGCCGGTCTCACAAGCCACTGGTGTCAGTTGGTTCACCTAAGATGTATATAGGTGCTCATTGGGTTATGAGTACACCGGACAGGACTCGCCGGGAACCTGCTAGTTGGTCTTATACCAGACGTCAGATAGCAGTTCCCTGGTGACATGTGTACAGGTTAGTTCATCGACCTGAGATCGTCATTTGTCTCGTGTGAGTTCCCACTGTACTTTGATTACTACCCTACCACGGCTCAAAGGAGTCGTGCAAACAGGTTTTAGTTGGGTACAGTCCCGAGCCAAATGGAGGCAGTGAGCGGATCTTCAGGGGTTCGTCTCTCCCGGTATTGGGGGTGAGGTCGCGCTGTGTCTAGGAGAGCCATTACGCAAAGCCCTCGGCCGAGGCAGGAGATTTACTGGTAGGTATTCCAGTAGTATCTCAGGGCGTTCTGGGCTACACTCCGACACGACTTGTACCGCTTTTTGGGGGTCTGACTTTTACCAACCCCCTAGGCCCGACATGCGATGCTCATAGACGAACGGACCGGACTGTACGGATATTGTCACTGACAGGCTCAGTAGGGTGTCAGGATGAGTTTGCTCATCGACGTCCCTTTTAGTCAATAGCTGGTGGCCCGTCACGTATTGGCTAATACCTCTGACGTGCTAGTGGTTAATTCCACAGCCATAGTATTGACGAGTCTTTAGAGTCCACCACACTTACAGTTACTCAAGCTTTCGGGCGAAACGCTGTAGAGGCCGTATGGAGATATGGCAGGGTCCGATCAGATACGTGCGGTACTGCACGGATCAGGATCGGACAGTTTTGTACTAGTGGCCATATAGTTATATGGCAGGGTTCGATCAGATACGTGCGGTATTGCACGGATCATGATCGAACGGTTTTTACTAGCCGGCTTTGGTTTAAACCGGTACTAGTTTAGTACAGTGTAGATTTTGTCTCATTGCATTTGTATCCGGTCGGAATACAGATGCGGGTGTGTATGCACAGTATCGGGGTTTTCCTGTAATTTATTACGGGACCAGTTTTCTGGAGTTGCCAGTTTGCATTCCGTTCCGGCCGGTTTTCCTTTGTTCTTTCCCGGCCGGACTTTTTCCGATGGAGGGGGTTATTTGCAAGTTTGCAAATAACATTTTGTGGAGGGTTTATTTGTATGATGAGAGATTATGATGGTATCTTTTATTTTCCACCATCACTTGCATTATTGAGAGGGTATGGGTTTAAAGTGAGAAGCATGGTTGATGTTTCTTTGTCTTTGGATATGGTCACCCTCTTCATTGCTCCTACCATCACCTCCCTTCATGCTATATATCCTTTTCCTCCACCATTCTTCTCACTTGATGAAAATGATAAGTTTTTCAAGAGAGAAAAAGAAAGAGAGAAGAAGAAGGAGAGAGTTCTTCATCTTGAGAGTTTCATCCATGATCTCTTTTTCTTGCTAGAAAAATGCAAGCACCATTTTTCTATTCTTGATTCCTCCATCACCATGGCAACAAACCCCAAAGAGACATACCCTCTACACTACACATTCTACAGCATATCTTGAGCATGTCGAGTTGCCGGCTTCATGCGCGAGTTGCCTCGGTATTGAGGCGGGAGCCCGTAAAAGAAGAAGGCGATGTGGTGCCCTTTCCGGCGAGGAGGCGACAATATGGAGGCAACACTTTCCGCGGGAGATCGGGATGATGGAGATGAAGACCGGAGGACTCGGATCAGTCGGTATACTTCTCACCCTATCTCTTGATTGCTAGCTTTAGGTTAATGGTAAACGATCCGGGTTTTCTTTGTCCGCGGTAGCGCCGGTTTCCGAGTAAGGAAAATTTTTTATTCCGCATTTTGGCCTCGAGTAAGAAGCCGGGGCGCTGCCGTGGCGCAACATGGTATCAGAGCCACGCCATTAACCTTACCTAGCTTGTTCTAATGTGTTTTGCTTATCCGATCGACCGAAATTCCAAAAACCGTATTTTTCCTTCACATCAGTTTCTGTTGAAATTTTTTGAAGTCTAAAAATTTTTCAGGTGGTCTCAGAATGATGTGCAGGGAGTTATAAGACCACTGAAAAAATTCGACAACTTCAGTCGACTACCTGAGCGCGGAAGCGCGGCCAAACCCCACCTAGGGCCGCGCTTCCGCCGCACTCTGGTGTCCTCACTGTGCCCAATTTTTCCAGTGGGCTTGTGGGCTAAATTTAGGGGTTTTGGGATATTAAATTTGGGCCCAGGTTTTCTGTGAGTGCTACAGTTTTGATTGGGGGCCCACTTGTTAATTGTTTGATCGATCGGATATTTTAAACACATTATTTCACAGTATTTACATTATATCTGCGACCGTGAATGTCACTTGATCGGTAAATCCGGTCTAACTGCTATAGCCCGGTTAGACGGATTTGCGAACGTGACTTTCACGTTGATGTTCTATGTTTATGCTGTGATGTTGCGGATCGGTCGTGGGGGATAGCCTGGATGCAATGCTAGTACAGTTTTGGTGTATTATGTACATTTGATATTGCGGGGCGAGCGTCCGACATGTGGACTGCCGTCACTGCCTGATTGTATTATTCTTTTGGGGCACGACCTGGTTGCGGTCGATGTACCCGGTGTATGTATATTTTATTTTCTGTACTAGGGTTACCCCGCGGAGGGGTGCACGGATGGCCGGGTTCTAGAGGGCAACAGGCCCGCATCTCATGGCATTGAGACGGAGGGGGCTTCACTCTAGGATTGGCGGGCTATTCGCCGCACTCGTAGGGGGTACAGGTTGACCCAGGAGGGGTGCCCAAGTTACCGGATTCCGTAAAGTGCTGGGTGGTCCATTCACGGTGCTGAAGGGGGCTGCCTCGCTTCAGGTTTTGGCGGGTGACTTGCCGCGCCCGTAGGGGTCTAGGATTTTATTGCACAGGTTATCCACACGACCAGGGGAACGTCGGGTTTCAGCAGCGGCTCTGTGAAACCCGGGGCTTCCAGATATCTGTATTGTTCTGTGATGCTGTACATTTCTGTGATGTTGCATTTTATCATGCCTTGAGCGAAATATAATATATTGGTATATATATTAGTAGATGTTGTATATGTTTTGCATCCGCGCTAGTCCAGTCCCCGCTCTGCCGTTAGTTAGCTAACCTAACGGGTGATGACGGGACCCAGTGGCGAATGCGGATGGCATATACGTACGTCAGTATATTTTCGTTCTTTGTGGTGTGATTAATTGATGGGACTGCGTTGATTCGGATCAATGCAAGATTAACAAACCTATTCTGATGTTGTTGGAACATTTTTCAAAAAGCTGTTATTGCAAGGACGTTCACTTTTGTTTTGCATCGTGGTATTCATTTGGAATATCCTGCTCCTCAGTCGACGAGGCAAGGGCCGAGATCCCTTCACCGGGAGTGACCCCTTGGACAGAAGTTTGCGTCAGGGCATTAACTTCACTATAGCCGATTACTTTTGCTTTGCATCGTGGTTTTCAGTTGAAATATCCTGCACCTCATTGTACGGGGAAAGAGCCGAGATCCCTTCACCGGGAGTGACCTCTTTAGCAAAGGCTTTCGTCACTATATTTTTATAAAAACTATGCAGTTCCTTCAACGATATCAAGTTCATTACGTTAAAGGTTTTTCGCCAAAAACCAGCCGTAGCCCTCCGTCATTTCCTACAGGTATTATTTGGTATTCATGCTGTGTTTGTTGACCTAGTCAAGACGTAGTGTTCGGTAGCTAAGTGGTACTTGTTTGTTGCATAAGTGGGATTGGTTAGGACAGTCGTGCGGCCTTGTTGACCTAGTCAAGGGCACGTACGGGTGGGTTTAATGCAATCCAGAATAATGACGGGTTGAACTTGACTGGCGGTTTATGGTTTGTTGACCTAGTCAAGGTCATAAACCGCTTGGGGTAAAAACATCACATCGGGAGTTTAAAAAGAACTGAAACTTGCCAGGCATGCGCATACCTTCTGGAGTGTGGTGACTTGAGTGGATTCCGTCAAGTTATCATGCGATGATAGTTGGATCCCGATTCCCACTGATGAGTTAGTTTACTCCTCGGGTGACCCCGACTGATTCTTCTTTCAGGTTTGGAGGAGAATTTGAGGTAAAGTGGGAGGTTTCCTGATTAGATAAATTGGTAACCATTCTGATCTAGGTTAGAGTGCACGCTGAGTGTTTCTTTTCTCTCTCTCTCTCTGGCAGCGACCATTGACCCGACCCTAGACTATGACTCAGTGACCAAGTTGACCGAACCTTCTTAACACAGGCTTTTGGATTGTCAGAGTTGCAGACCTCATTGCCACTCCTACTTTTACCCTTTTCTCCAGGACACCCCGTATTACTACGAACGTCCACTTTCATTGGACAAAACCATCGTATGGTTAGATACGAATTCGAAGGACTTTGAGGATGGTTTCTGGTTCTGGAGAAAACGGATAGGATTATTCAGTTGTCTTTTCTTTTCACCTTCTCTCATTACGAGTACTCCTTGGTATAGGAGATAGTATACCTATTACGCAAATTGGATAGTCTTCTTCCAAACCTTAGGCTGGTGCCGACCGGTAGGGAATGGAGAAAACCAATTAGCATAACGATGGTGTGCAGAAGGTATTAAGTTAAGACAAAGCAAGGGATTAGTAGGAGGGCAAAGTAAATTGCGACTGATATTCACGACCAAACCAAGTATTTCTTCGCCAATCCTAAATCACCTTTGTATTTCTCCAGGACACTCCGTGTCACTACGAAGATCCACAGTTTATTGGATACTCCATCGTATGGTTATATACGAACTCGCAAGGAACTTGTTCCAGTTCGGGGATGGATTCTGGTTCAGGAGAAATAGGAATAAAGTACATTCAGGTGTCTTTTATCTTCACCTTCTCTCGCGTTGCGAGTGTTCCTAGAATTAGGACAGTACACCATTTATGCTTTTTGGATAGTCTTCTTCCAAACCATAGGCTGGTGCCGAACGATAGGGAAGGAAGAAAACCATTTGGCCTAAAGGGGTGTGCAGACGGTAATGACTAAAGACATATAAAGGGATTTGGACAGATGGCAAAGAGATATACGGTTACAGTTGTGAATCTGGATGATGGAAGAGGCATTACTAGGAATACCAGGATACCCCAACGAAACATTTCAATGTTTCAGTTTCACTGTGTACTGTTAATGGAAAACTGATTTCCCGATTAGACACTTACTTCAGGGTATGTATTTACCAGGTATGATTCTCACATCTGTATGGTTTTACAGATGATGAGTGGGAGTAAGTTATTGGGAATTATGTGATTATCCTCATTATTTGAGGAAGTCACCTGGGTTGTTTGCCGGACGGCAATTATTTGGTTTTGAATATCCGCGGTTATGCACCAATTTCAAATTGATATATCTGTACGTCTATTTTCATAGAGTGAGATATACCTTTTGATATTATGTCGATGACATTTACCTATATCAGTGGATGGTTAGGTAAGGAGCATTAAACAGCGGTGTAATTCTTCTTAACCATAAGTACAGTTTTCAACCTACGACACACAGTGAAAGAGTTGTTAGACTCAGCGGACTTATACAGAGTATTGTATGTTGTCCAGTGTCCATTAGGACAGAGGGGTTGGTCCTCGTACTATATTCGGTTTACTTATGACTTCTCTAGTTTTTAGACAAGTGTTTCGTAGAAACACAGGGTCCGAATTTTGAGAAGTTATAGGTATTTGGATAAAGTAGAGAACCAGGTATTGCAAGTATCGGGATTCTTCAAAGAGATCGAAGATGTAGATACTTGTGTATGGTATTCAGTTGATAGTAATGATAAAGAGAAATTGCTTCTCTTTCAGGTTACTCATAATTGGAAGCATTCCTAAGTTGAGTAACGCTGATCGGCCTCCTTCCATTTAGTTGACATGCACTGGAGACAGCTGCATGATTTGAATCTGGTTCAATTAAATCAGTGCCTCTGGTTCTATATTGGATATAGAACAGTTCATATCTTAACGATGTTAAGGTACGGGGAGTTGTCCGGCTTATGATTAAAACCAGACTCTGGATAACTCAAGGCACGTTTCTGTAATGGCTGTTTGTGGGTTGACCCAGGCTATGACGAGGGTTGATTTTCTACCATCTTGACTCGCCACAGTTTTAACAAAAATGGATTTTTTCAGAAAACAGCAGTGGGAGTATGGTAGAACTGGAAGTGATTCCAGAACCGCAAACGATTACTGAAGATTTGATAAGGAACATAAAGATTCAATCTGGTTTGACTTTCCATTGGCCACTCCGCAGATACGGTGGGTAACTTCAGGCACCCGAGAGGTACTCCGGTAGCCTCAAGGACGGTGACAGGGAAGTTCTTGTTTACCCACACTTGCCATTGCTGTTGTTCCAGGCTGCGAGACCCGGCAGGAGGATGAGTATAGCGTCGTTCTAAACTAGCTTTGGAAGTGCACGTCTATATGACTCTGCCAGAGGGTTGTCGTAGTCAGTGGGAGCAGCGGAAGCATTGGTGGACATCAGGCTTATGTCTATTTATAGACTAAAGCAGATGTAGCGGAGATAGATCATCTATTTCTGATGTGACAGTCATAGGTTTGACGTCATCAGAATAAGGGGGTGGATCTGTTGAGAAGGTAGTAGGAAGTGATATTCCTACACTACGATCGGTTATACTTTGGTTGTCACACAGTGGTTTCTCCATACAGGACTTGGACATTATATCAGACATTCTGGTTACTAGATCTATGGTTTTAGATCTAGATTTGGGTGGTTTCCCAATCTGGGTACCTTGACAAGCACTCTATGAGTATTTAGAATGGACGACTCCTGACACGGTAGTGTACCTGCAGTTGATGGAGTCACCCTCTCTAAAGGTGTCTTATAGACTAAAGGGGAGAGGGATACGCATGATTGACAGATCACTTGCTTAGGCAATTGAGTCAATCATAAGATGTCAAGTACCACACCAGATGTTGTTCTTGCACTAAATGCAATAAGTTGATATTAATCCAATCCTGGAGAAACAGTCGGAAGCAGTTTTAGAACATAAGTGAATGTTCTAGGGATATGATAACGACAGCCTCATTTGGGAGACAGTTATCATTCCAGGCTTCCAAGGTGACATGGACGACAAGGAGGTTGTCAGAGTTGTAGTTTTCCCTTTGACGAGGGGCAGTATTTTGGACAGGTGGTCCAGGTGGATACTGAGGGAAGGCATGGCGCAGGATACTGATTGAGTTCAGTTGACGATACAGTCTAAGAAGTTTGGATTTGGAGTTCATTTATGAGCTAGGTCCCATCAGACATCCAGACATTCTAAGACAGGTATTGCTCATTTCGGGAGATGGCTTTCTCCGCGAACTTGAGATATAGAGAGACATAGAAACAAGCATCACAGCGGATCCACTCACTAAGGCTATTCCTCGAACGCAATAGTTTCGCAAACGAGCTTTGTGAGACTGACTAGTAGAGGAGTTGGGTGTTCGGTATCACACGGGCTGTGAGTATGCGGCATCGCAATAATTAGCCTTGAGTGCAAGTGGGAGATTGTTGGAGACAGTGCCCTCAGAGTCAATTATTGGATCACAGGCACGTGATTGCAATGATTGAGGGAGGACCTATCCCGGTAGGACAGTCTTACTCGAGATGATAGTATGCTATCTGGTTTACCTTTATCATCGTGTACTGCTTTAGGTGACCTGACATGTCGCTATTACACGTCGATAGAGCCCCTAGGATTCTTGCTTGACTGCCCGCAGTATGATGGCGATCATATACGTGGGAGCTGGTAGTCTATAAGCACATCCTTAAAAGGTGCCTAGTCGTAGGAGTTTCGAGACAGGGCATCGATACTCCATTAGTAGACTAGTGTATACAGTCGAGACCCCGACGAGGGGCGGTGGCCGGTCTCACAAGCCACTGGTGTCAGTTGGTTCACCTAAGATGTATACAGGTGCTCATTGGGTTATGAGTACACCGGACAGGACTCGCCGGGAACCTGCTAGTTGGTCTTATACCAGACGTCAGATAGAAGTTCCCTGGTGACATGTGTACAGGTTAGTTCATCGACCTGAGGTCGTCATTTGTCTCGTGTGAGTTCCCACTGTACTTTGATTACTACCCTACCACGGCTCAAAGGAGTCGTGCAAACAGGTTTTAGTTGGGTACAGTCCCGAGCCACATGGAGGCAGTGAGCGGATCTTCAGGGGTTCGTCTCTCCCGGTATTGGGGGTGAGGTCGCGCTGTGTCTAGGAGAGCCATTACGAAAAGCCCTCGGCCGAGGCAGGAGATTTACTGGTAGGTATTCCAGTAGTATCTCAGGGCGTTCTGGGCTACACTCCGACACGACTTGTACCGCTTTTTGGGGGTCTGACTTTTACCAACCCCCTAGGCCCGACATGCGATGCTCATAGACGAACGGACCGGACTGTACGGATATTGTCACTGACAGGCTCAGTAGGGTGTCAGGATGAGTTCGCTCATCGACGTCCCTTTTATTCAATAGCTGGTGGCCCGTCACGTATTGGCTAATACCTCTGACGTGCTAGTGGTTAAATCCACAGCCATAGTATTGACGAGTCTTTAGAGTCCACCACACTTACAGTTACTCAAGCTTTCGGGCGAAACGCTGTAGAGGCCGTATGGAGATATGGCAGGGTCCGATCAGATACGTGCGGTACTGCACGGATCAGGATCGGACAGTTTTGTACTAGTGGCCGTATAGTTATATGGCAGGGTTCGATCAGATACGTGCGGTATTGCACGATCAGGATCGAACGGTTTTTACTAGCCGGCTTTGGTTTAAACCGGTACTAGTTTAGTACAGTGTAGATTTTGTCTCATTGCATTTGTATCCGGTCGGAATACAGATGCGGGTGTGTATGCACAGTATCGGGGTTTTCCTGTAATTTATTACGGGACCAGTTTTCTGGAGTTGCCAGTTTGCATTCCGTTCCGGCCGGTTTTCCTTTGTTCTTTCCCGGACGGACTTTTTCCGATGGAGGGGGTTATTTGCAAGTTTGCAAATAACATTTTGTGGAGGGTTTATTTGTATGATGAGAGATTATGATGGTATCTTTTATTTTCCACCATCACTTGCATTATTGAGAGGGTATGGGTTTAAAGTGAGAAGCATGGTTGATGTTTCTTTGTCTTTGGATATGGTCACCCTCTTCATTGCTCCTACCATCACCTCCCTTCATGCTATATATCCTTTTCCTCCACCATTCTTCTCACTTGATGAAAATGATAAGTTTTTCAAGAGAGAAAAAGAAAGAGAGAAGAAGAAGGAGAGAGTTCTTCATCTTGAGAGTTTCATCCATGATCTCTTTTTCTTGATAGAAAAATGCAAGCACCATTTTTCTATTCTTGATTCCTCCATCACCATGGCAACAAACCCCAAAGAGACATACCCTCTACACTACACATTCTACAGCATATCTTGAGCATGTCGAGTTGCCGGCTTCATGCGCGAGTTGCCTCGGTATTGAGGCGGGAGCCCGTAAAAGAAGAAGGCGATGTGGTGCCCTTTCCGGCGAGGAGGCGACAATGTGGAGGCAACACTTTCCGCGGGAGATCGGGACGATGGAGATGAAGACCGGAGGACTCGGATCAGTCGGTATACTTCTCACCCTATCTCTTGATTGCTAGCTTTAGGTTAATGGTAAACGATCCGGGTTTTCTTTGTCCGCGGTAGCGCCGGTTTCCGAGTAAGGAAAATTTTTTATTCCGCATTTTGGCCTCGAGTAAGAAGCCGGGGCGCTGCCGTGGCGCAACACCGGCACTTCACGGAATCCGGCAATCTTGGGCACCCCTCCTTGGGTCAACCTGTACCCCCTACGAGTGCGGCGAATAGTCTGCCAATTCTAGAGTGGGGCCCCTCTGCCTCTCAAAGCCATGAGATGCGGACCCGTTGCCCCCCAGAACCCGGCTATCCGTGCACTCCGTCGCGGGGCAAAACCTAGTACAGTAATGAAAAATAGTACAATAGGTACATCGACCGCAACCTGGTCGTGCCCAAAAAAGAATATTATACAACAGGCAGTGACGGCAGTCCACAAGTTGGACGCTCTCCCCGCAATATCAAATGTACAAATAAACGCAAACTGTACTACCATTGCACACTGCTATCCACCATGACAAATCCGCAACATCACAGCACAACACAGAACATCAACGCGAATGTCACGGTCGCAAACCCATCTAAAAGAACTATAGCAATCAAACGCGGTTTACCGATCAAATGACATTCCCGGTCGGAGATATAATGTAAGCACTGTAAACTAACGTGTTTAAATTTCGATCGACCAAAGACCAAATATCAAAAAGTGGGCCCCACTGCTTACTGGTGAACAGTAACAAAACCTGGGCCAAAACGATATTTACCAAAAACCCCAAAATCCATCACAGAACCCACTGACCAAATTTGGGAGCACGTGCTCACCACATGGCCGCGGATGCGCGGCCAAACCATGGGTTTGGCCGCGTTTCCGCGGCAGCTTGGAAGAATCACGACCCCAAATTTTTTCGTGGCTCTTAAAAACGCCTGCACAGATTTTTAAGACATCCAGAAATAATTTTTGAAGCCATTTAAAATTAACAGAAACTGTCGGGCTTGAATTTTGGAATTTTCGATTTCCGGTCGGATCGATATTTTAAACGCGTTAGCACAAGTTAGTATAGCAAAATGGTGAGGCTCTGATACCACTGTAAGTCTACGCTAGCGCCCCGGCAGTCTAAAGACGCCAAAATGCGGAACAAAACTTTTAAACTGGCGCTATCGTATACTTTAACCCGGATCTGCCATTATTGCTAAACTAACAATCTGTAAAGAGTGTAGAAAGGTTATACCGAACGATCCGAGTCTTTCGTTCTTCAACCATCATCCCACGCTCCGTTGCGGCTGCTCCGATCTCGTCGATCTCCGATATCCTCGTCGAGGTGGCACCACATGATCGGTTCTTTAAACGGGCTCCCGCCTCTGACTCGAGGCAACTCGATCGTCAAGTTTGCTAAAAGAAACGACCAAGAATGATGTAGAGAATGAGTAGATGACTTTGTCTCACTTCGTCCAAGTCCGTGGACGATCGGTTAATGAAGTTGCCATTTTAATCGAGTGATGGAAATGAAAGAAGCAATGAAATTTCCATGCACACAAAACCATAGTCATTTCTCTCCCAAAATGAAAATCAATCTCTCTCTCTCAAATATGATGGCCGGCCACTTTATATCAAAGGAGGGAGGTGAGTGTAGGAGAGTCCAAGTGGTGACCATAACAAATGATACTTATCTTCTACATTAAAGAAAAACAATGAGTCACAAATACAATGAACCTTTCATAACCTAGTCACCAAAAGCATTAATGACACCATTAATGCACTAATGACACACCATGCCTCATCATCACTTCTAGAAGCTTCTAGAATGACGACACACTCTTATCTGAAGAAAAGATAAATCCGTCTTTAACCGAATGTTAAAAGACGGCTGATAGAAAACTGGAAACTGGCAACTTCCAAAAGTGATCCTGAAACAACTTTCAGGATAACCCCGAAACTGTATAAATATACCCGCATTTGTATTACGACCGAATACAAATGCAACTGAGACAAAGATATTATACCTACTCAATATAATACTCGGATCCGGCTTAAACCAAAACCGACTAGTATTATCTGCCCGAAAAATAACACGTGCGTAAACGCACGTGCATTTTCCGAACCCTGCCATAAAACCATACGGCCTCTACAACGTTTCGCCCGAACTTGGGAAACTGTCTGTGGGGGACTCTAATGACTCGTCAGTACCCTGGCAGTGGGTTTAACCACAAACCGTCAGCGGCACTAGCAATGCGTAACGGCTGCCCATGGACTGACCTTAAGGGATGTCGATGAGCGCACTCATCTGGAAAACCCTACTAAGCCAAACAGTGACAATGTATATACAGTCCGGTCCGTTCGTCTATGAGTATCGCATATCTGCCTAGGGGGCTAGTAACGTCAGACCCCCAATAGCAGTATAAGTCGTGTCGGAGTGAAGCCCAATAACACCCTGAGATACTACTGGAGTACCTACCAGTAAATCTCCTGCCATGGCCATGGACTTTGTGTAATGGCTCTCCTAGACACAGCACGACCTCGCCCCCAATACCGGGAGAGACGAATCCCCTGCCGATCCGCTCACGTGCCTCCAAATGGCTCAGGACTGTACCCAAAAACTACCTGTTTGCACGACTCCTTTGAGCCGTGGTAGGGTAGAAATCAAAGCACAGTGGGAACTCACACGAGACAAATGACGACCTCAGGTCGATGAACTAACCTATACACATGTCACCAGGGAACTGCTATCTGACGATAGGTATAGTACTAACTAGCAGATTCCCGGCGAGTCCTGTCCGGTGTACTCATAACCCAATGAGCACCTGTATACATATTAGGTGATCCAACTGACACCAGTGGCTTGTGAGACCGGCCACCGCCCCTCGTCGGGGTCTCGACTGTATACACTAGTCTACTCCGGAGTATCGATGCCCTGTCTCGAAACTCCCACGACTAGGGACCACAATTAAGGATATGCATATAAACTACCCAACTCTCACGTATATGATCGCCATCATACTGTTGGTAGTAAAGCAAGATCCTAAGGGCTCTATCAAAGTGTAACATGCAATCAGTCACCTGAACATGTACACGACTGATAAAGGCAAACCAGATAGCATACTATCATCTCGAGTAAGACTGTCCTACCGGTATAGGTCCTCCGCAATCATTGCAATCACGTACCTGCAATCCAATAATTGACTATGAGGGCACTATCTCCAACACCAGGACTATGATGCAGATCATACTAGTGGGGCCTGGGTAGTCGATGAGTACATCCTTCATTGTTCCTAGTCGTGGGAATATCGAGACGGGGCATCGATATTCCAGAGTAGACTAGCGTATATCTTCTCGACCCATGCGATGGGCGATGGATGATCCCATATCCATTGGTGTTTGACATCAGAGATGGTATGCGGGTGCTCTGTGGAGACTGGGTACACTGAACGGACTCGCCGAGAACTTCCAGATGGTATTATACCTCACGTCAGATGGCAGTTCTCTGGTGACACTGGTACAGCTTAGTCTGTTGACCCGAGATCGTCATAGAGTCTTGTGTGTCTCCCACTGTGCTTTGATTTCCACCCTACCACGGCTCTACTGAGTCATGCAAACAGGAGGTTTTTGGGTACAGTCCCGATTCACATGGAGGCAATGAGCGATAGGAGGGGATTTGTCTCTCCCAGTATTGGGGGTTGATGTTGCGCAATGCTCGACTGGCCATAACAAGAAATTCCTGGCCAGGGTTGCAGTGATATACTGGTAAGAGTTATCAGTAGTTTCACGAATGTTATGGACCTCACGTCGGCATGACTTATCGAGCTATTGGGGTCTGACGTTTACCACCCCTAGGCGAGATATGCGACATATCAGGCGAACAGACCGGACTGTACGGTAAGTGTTACTGGTTGGATTCACAGGAGTGTGAGCGGGCTTGCTCGTCGATCTTCTGATCGCTCAATACCCGGGTGGCCGTTACGTTTAGCAGACCGCTTGCGGCTTGTGGGTGCTTGATATGATCATCATCTGCTGCCGGCGTATTGACGAGTCTTTAGAGTCCTACACAGAGGTTTCCTAGCTCAAGCGAAATGAAATAGGAGCGCATATGAGATATGTGCGGGACCGAGAGTAATGCGTGTATGTGATACCGTATTCCATTCTCGCGATGAATGTCTCGAATGGTTGTATGCGATATAACCTAGTTATCGAATCAAGGATTGATTCGATAAGCCGATACATTGGATATTAGTCGGTTATATGCGATATGACCGGATCGTTAAATCAAGTATTGATTTAATGATTTAATGCATAATTATATATTTGATATATTACTTTGC
This sequence comes from Agapanthus africanus, assembly GCA_030015575.1. Lineage (NCBI taxonomy): Eukaryota > Viridiplantae > Streptophyta > Magnoliopsida > Asparagales > Amaryllidaceae > Agapanthus > Agapanthus africanus. Next base: position 125,734,875 of record JASDDO010000004.1, on the reverse strand, counting down.
ATTAACTAGTATTGGTTCACTTTAAATGGATTTTCTCACTTGAAGTTTGCACATTGTATATGTGATATATTTTTGTGCACTTGATTGTATCATGTTTGATGATACATGAATGTTTGTGTGTATGATTAAACTATGGTTATATGAATGGTTAGGGTTTTGTTTACTTATTCATTTATTTATTTTGTTTATTTATTTTGGAAAAGATAAATAGTCATGGTGGCTTTCTTTGTTTGCTTGTTGAAGCTTCATGAAGCTTTGAACAAGTCCACCATTCTTGTCTCATGCTTAACCCTAACCATTCAAACTAACCATGGTTTATTCTCTACATCTAACTATGGTTGCTATATGATAAGTATTCATTTATCTTCTATTTTTTGAAAAATACTTATCATATTTCTTCTTCTTCTTCTTCTTCAACAAAGGAAGAAAGCTTGCCTCCATCAATGGCAACTTGAGAAAAAGAGTGAGAAATCCAATTCTAAAGTGAACCCACTTCCTATTTCTTCATTCTCTACCACTTGCCAAGTAGTATAGGGTGTTTTCTTCACAAGTCTTATGGCTTGGTGAAGTTGGAGCTTGATCTTATGTTGCCTCGACGTAGATCATCTTCGGCATCGAAGTCGGTGACCTAGCCCGCCCATTTCTCCGATGAAGCCGATGCTAGAGTCCGAGATTCGATATGGACAGCGGAGGGACGTCATCACGGAGCCTAAGAGGTGGAGGACCGGATCTACAAAGGTTGTAGCCTCTTTCTTTTTAAGTTAAAGTTGTTTATTTGCATTGCATCGTCTATAAATCTAGTTAACGATTCGTATTAGGGTTTGTAGGCACATGAAATTTTTTGAATTGGGCATGTTTGATCACTTGTGAGACCTCATTAGTGTGCCTAGGAACCCTACAGTAGTATCAGAGCCTAGCTAGAGCCTTAGGCGATGCGCAGACGGAGTTAGAAGTCCGATCAAACCGAAACCCTAACTCCAAAATGCTCTCTGGACATTTTTCAAAAACTGGGTTTTTTCCAGATTAAAAATTCTTAAAAAATTCAGCAGGAAGATCTAAGAATTATGGTGCAAAACGAGCTCCTGATTCATCTAAACCGCCGCGGAACAACGGCGGAAGCGTGGCTTCCGCGGCGGTTCCGCGGCCGTATTGTCACATTGCCCAATAATTTTTGCACAGTAATTCCTATATTTTGGTTCTGGATTTTCTTGGATTTTTTAAATATCACTCAAGAGTTGAGTTTTCTGGGTTGTATTGGGGACTCGGTGTTTCTATCGGATTGTCTAATTTTGTCTATGTGTTTTTTCGGGTAATTTTGGAATATGTTAAAAAGTTCGACCGGATATAAATACCCAATTTTTCCCCTGCCGGGAAATTTCTAATTGTTGGATTTTTCCGTAGTTTAACGACGTTCTAAGTGGTGCAAGTAACGCGATGGTCCCTCTAGAAGACAACACACCTTAACTCGATTATGTGACCGTCTTGAACTGCCCTTTGAACCCTAGGGTTTGGGGCAGTACGGCGTGCCACATGTGAGGCATTGGCTTGACCCTTCTACGGCTGGACCGTTGGTACCGAGGCATGAACTGAATGTTTTTAGACTTATTTCATATGTTGAGCTGTATCGGGAAAACTTGGGTGTTCGCTTGTTCGATCGGAAAGTTTAACATTTTTCTATTTATCCGGAATGTGATACAATATTTGGAATTCATAAGTAGTTATGAAATAACTGAATGAATGTTATAAACATAGCAGTTTAGTCTCACTTGATCGGTTGCCACGGAATTTTGATGCGATCAAAAATCCGTCGCAATCACGTAGTGTACGCGGATACTCGCCTGGTAAACTTAATAGACAGCTACACCCCATAGCCCCGACCAAGTGACTGTAGGAGAACCCCATCGCCGAAAGCATCCGTTTGGGTGCTCGCGGCAGCGGTGTTCCGCCTTGGTGCACTTCGTCGACGGTATCGGGGGTGCGGCCGCCTACTAAAGTTTGCGACGAGCATTCGATCAGGATGTCGGGAATCTTGCTGAATTGCCCGACTTGATATTGAAAAGTGTTTTCGATAATGAGACTAAAATGCGGGGTTTATAATTGTTAGGCATGCGATGTCCAAGTATTTCATTTGATTAGGCATGCGATGTCTAAAGAGATTGCCGATTCCAACTGTTGTAGTTTTACACTTTCTTTTCTGTGACCGTAAGTGTAATATGTGATATCACCGGTTTCGTTGCTATATGTCAACGACAATTAGGATGCACATATTTACTTACGTTGATGACATGTGATGTTATGTGTTGCTGGATATGTTATATTGGATCGTCGTGTTTGAATAGCCGGGGTTTTTATGTGAGATGAGTGTTTTTCATTTTCCTTCATGTAAAAACTTGTATGTAATATTCTTTTATTGGGGCACTTCCAGGTTGCGGAAGATGTCACCGTTGATGTATATTATTTACTTTTCCGCATTAGGATAGACCCAAGGAGGGGAGCACAAGTAACCGGGTTCTAGGGTTCAGTAGGAGACCATCTCGAGGAGTCGAGTCCGGGTCTCCTAACCCTAGAATTGGTAGGGTTGCTTGCCGCTCTCGTAGAGGTCTAGGGGTGTGAGATTGGCTATTCATCATGACCGTGGAATCCGTGTTTTATACTGGCTCGTATTGAAAACACCGACGTCCTAGTATATCCAATATTTCATATGATATTTTTTGCTGTGTTATCTGTGATGTGATCATGTGATTTGTTCAGATAGATATAGTATATATGATATATTATATAGACGTTGCTTATGTTTTACACCCGCGCTAGCCCTGCCTCGTTCTGGCGTTAGTTACCTAACCTAACGGTGCAGACGGGACATCGAGGCGAATGCGGATGGCATAAGCGTACGTTATATTTATGTGTGATGTTTAGGTGGACTTAAATGATGGGATATTCATTAATGAGATTAATGAAAGAAAATAAACCTAAAAGATGTTGTGGAATCGAATTTCAAAATAAAAACAGGTAGCTACAGTTCTTGTTTTGCATCGCGGTGTTCCTTGTAGAACATCCTGCACCTTATTCGATATGGAAAGGACCGAGATCCGTTCACCGGGAGTGACTCCTTTAGCAATAACTGGCAGATGCTACAACTCTCGGTTTGTCTTTTGATTGCTTCTATAGTTTCTGCTTTGCACAGTGATATATATGATATATCCTGCACCTCATTCGACGAGGAAAGGGCCGACGATCCCTTCACCGGGAGTGACCCCTTTAGCAAAACTAGAAAAGCCTCAAAAACTCTCCATTTAAAAACCATTTGATTCCGCAACGAGATCAAGTTCAAAGCGTTAAAGGTTTTCATAAAAACCATTCGCAACCTTCCGTCATTTTAGGAAGTAGAGTACTTAGTATTCGTGCGGTGTTTGTTGACCATAGTCAAGGCACAGTGTACGGTAGCTAAGTGATGTCTTCCTACACCGCATATGATGCGATTAATTAGGACAGTCGCGTTACTTTGTTGACCTTAGTTAAGGGTCATGTGGGTGGGTCTAATTAATCACGAAATGACTGGTAGAACTTGACGAGTGCTTATGATTTGTTGACCATAGTTAAGGTCATAAGTGCTAGGGGAAAAAACCATTATCGGGAGTTTCAAGTGTTGAAATTTGCAATGAGATTGCATACTTTCTATATGATAGTTGGATCCCGATACCCACTGCGAGTAATTGTTACTCCTGGGAGAGTTTTGTACTTTGCAATTAGCCGATCAAGTAGGTGTCTAGAAAGGTGTCAACGGGGTTACGCCTCTGGGAAAACGAGGTTTTACTGTAATTAGGTCCGTGCGAAAGCACGGGGAACCTCCCTCAAAGTACCGACACTGGCCTGGCTGAAAGATTGGCGAACTTGTAGAGTGTAATTAATCCCGGCTAGTCTTTCCTTTTAGGGTTTGAAGGAAGATTTGATAAAAAATAGTGGGAGCCATCCTGATTAGATAAAATAAATAACCAATCTAATCTTGCAAGAGCGCACACAGAGTGTTTTCTTCTCTCTCTCTCTAGGTAGCGACCATATCACGCCTTAATCAAGATAATAATATGGATGTATTGACCGAACCCGCTTGTTATACTGAGCTGGGGAACGTTGGTCCCGCTCCAACTTATAATTGTTATAAGACAGAGCAGGAAATAAGGGAATATAAGAATTCCCATGCCGCCCAAACGAAGAAAGTGCATATGATGCATCTCCTTCGGGTGTGTTCATTACAAAGAACTGTTTCTCAGTATCCTCTGCGTCCTGGGTATCTGATACCGGATCAGGATCCCAGAAATGTAATCTGTTACATAGGGCTACAGAATGGTAGAAAAACTGAGAACGGGTGATAAGTTTCATGAGACAGAAAACGGGGCAAGTGTTGCAGCCAAGTCTGTTGGTCACTGTCACCCTGTATTACCAATACATTGATTCTGAACAAATGCTATTAGATACCGAACCTGATATACAAAATCATATCAATCTCTTTATTAGTAAAGAAATGATAAAATTTTGTATCGATGAATAATGTTTTGAACATTTCCTATATCAAAAGTTGATCGGTTCAGGCACGTTATCTAAAAGCATTGATGTTCTAAATCAAACTACAGTTCCTAGTATACAGAACACACACAAGAGGAAGAGTTCAGAAATGAACGGATCCTTCTTGAGGTATTGTAGACTAGGTCATATCAATGTGACCCGACTAGCTTAAGTTACATTTTAGATGCATATTTAAATCAGTTTGAATTTACATCTTGTGAAACTTGCCAGTCATGTCACAAAGATTAGATGACCATAGCTCTATTTATTAGAAACAGAGAAAGAGTTAGTAAACTCTTGGGACTGATACATGATGATGTATGTAAGGTCCCCTGTCTACACATGTCAGGACCGATTCTTTGTACTTCACTACATTCTCTGATGATCTCTCAAGATTCAGTCATATGTTCCTGTTGAAACATGAGTCCGAACCTTTTGAGATATTCACAGAATATAGGCTAGAAGTTGGGAATCAATACGGGTATAAGTATTATGTCCTATGATAAGATCAGGGAGGAGAATACTTGTGCATGGCATTCCTGGAGTATTTTAAAGGAGAATGAGATTCTCTCTCAGTATTACTCCTCTGAATACACCACAACACAACAGTGTATCAGGGCGGAGCAATAGCACCCTATATGATATGGTGTGATCTATGATGAGTATCACTGAGTTACCTGTTTCTTTTTAAAGGGGTTATGCACTTGAGAAGCTGCATACTTATTGAATTGGGTTCAAATCAAATCAGTTGCCTACCACTTCATATGTGATATGGAAAGGGAAGAGCCCATATCTTAAGTTAGTTAAGATTTGGGATTGTCCGGCCTATGTCAAAAGAAAAATCCGGACAAGATCGAGGCGAGGTCAGTTCTGTAGAACTGGAAAGGTTCCAGCTATACAAAACTGCAACTGATGATTTGACAGAACCAAAGGATTCAATAGTTTCCGACGAACCTCAGCCTCTCCGCCGATCTGGTAGGGTTCCTCATCCGCCTGAGAGATACCTCGGTTTCTCGATGACAGTGGGAGTGAGGAATGCATCATGAGATGATGACCCAACTAGTTTCGACTAGGCCATCGAGAGTAGGGACTCTGTAAGAATGGCTGGATGCTTAGCGATCTGACATGGAATCCATGTACACCAGCAATGTTTAGACTTTGGCTGCTATATCTGAAGGGTTAAATCCCCATCAGGAGCAAGTATATCTTGAGAAGATTACTTGGTGTAAATGGAAAGGTTGTGACTTTCAAAGCTAGACTTGTTAATGGTTTTCGTCATCGACCAGGCGTGGATAATGATGAAACCTTTTCCAGGGACTATGCTTAAGTCCATCCAGATCCTAGTTGCCATTGCTACACACAATGACTACGATATCTGGTGGTTGGGTGTCATGACTGCTTTTCTAAATAAAGATTTAGAAGAGAACGTCTACAAGTACACAGCCAGAGGGCATCGTAAACAGTGGGGGCAGCGGAAACGTGTGTAAGTTGCTTTGCAGAATAAAACAGGTATCGCGGAGTTGGAACGTCTGTTTTGATGTGGTAGTCAAAGAATTTGACTTCATCAAAATGGTAGATGAACCTTGTATATACAAAACGGTAGTAGAGAGTAAGGTGGTCATCCTCGTATTATACATGGACAACATACTCAGGATAGGAAAAGAGTTTCCTATACTACGATCAGTCAATCTCCTCTTATCATAAGGATTCTCCAAATAGGATCAAAGTGATACCTCCTAAATCCTGGGATTTGGGTCTATGAGATAGATCTAAAGGGATGTTAAGGTTCTCACTAGGTATAGTGAGATGGTATCAATCGATCCTGGGGAGAATCACTGGAAGTGTTCCAGGGTGATAAAGACGACTGAATGTCAGTCACAGGCATTGTCTTTACCCTCAGTGGAGGGACAGTATGTTGGAAGAGTTCCAAGCTAGATACCGTGGCAAACTAGACGATAAAGGATGGTAACATCGCTATTAAAGATACTACCAAAGAGGCAGTTTGGGTGTATATTGGTTCATAAGATGAACTAGGTTCCTACCATTGTATGACAATGGAAGTGTGGCTTTGGCCCTGGAACCACGGTCCCATCAGTGACCCAGACAAATTCTGAGGCAGCATCACCTGATCATGGAGATAGTTGATCTCCAGGTTGATCGAGGTTAGGAGAGAAGGCTCAGAGGACAACACGGCGGATCCACTCACGAAGGCCTTTTCCCAAAGAGAGACTTTTAGGGGATGGTTGAGTATTAGATACTACAACTACTGCTACAGATGGCCCTAGTGCAAGTGGGAGATTGTTAGTTATATGTATTCCCTAGAGGCCATTATTGTACATTGGATGTATATTGTAGTGGATGCTGGGACATATATAGGTAGGACTTTCTTGCTCGACATGATAGTACGCTATATGGTTGCTCTTTATCTGAACATGTATACTTTCTGTCTCTCTGATTACATGTTGATAAAGCCCTTAGGATGTGTACTCGACTTCCAGGACTATGATGCAGATCATACTAGTGGGGCCTGGGTAGTCGATGAGTACATCCTTCATTGTTCCTAGTCGTGGGAATATCGAGACGGGGCATCGATATTCCAGAGTAGACTAGCGTATATCTTCTCGACCCATGCGATGGGCGACGGATGATCCCATATACATTGGTGTTTGACATCAGAGATGGTATGCGGGTGCTCGGGGGAGACTGAGTACACTGAACGGACTCGCCGAGAACTCCCAGATGGTATTATACCTCACGTCAGATGGCAGTTCTCTGGTGACACTAGTACAACTTAGTCTGTTGACCCGAGATCGTCATAGAGTCTTGTGTGTCTCCCACTGTGCTTTGATTTCCACCCTACCACGGCTCTACTGAGGCGTGCAAACAGGTGGTTTTTGGGTACAGTCCCGATTCACATGGAGGCAATGAGCGATAGGAGGGGATTCGTCTCTCCCGGTATTGGGGGTTGATGTTGCGCTATGCTCGACTGGCCATAACAGGAAATCCCTGGTCAGGGTTGCAGTGATATACTGGTAAGAGTTATCAGTAGTTTCATAAATGTTATGGACCTCACGTCGGCATGACTTATCGAGCTATTGGGGTCTGACGTTTACCACCCCTAGGCGAGATATGCGACATATCAGACGAACAGACCGGACTGTACGGTAAGTGTTACTGGTTGGATTCACAGGAGTGTGAGCGGGCTTGCTCGTCGATCTTCTGATCGCTCAATACCCGGGTGGCCGTTACGTTTAGCAGACAGCTTGCGTCTTGTGGGTGCTTGATATGATCATCATCTGCTGCCGGCGTATTGACGAGTCTTTAGAGTCCTACACAGAGGTTTCCTGGCTCAAGCGAAACGAAATAGGAGCGCATATGAGATATGTGCGGGACCGAGAGTAATGCGTGTATGTGATACCGTATTCCATTCTCGCGATGAATGTGTCGAATGGTTGTATGCAATATAACCTAGTTATCGAATCAAGGATTGATTCGATAAGCCGATACATTGGATATTAGTCGGTTATATGCGATATAACTGGATCGTTAAATCAAGTACCGATTTAATGATTTAATGCATCATTATATATTTGATATATTATTTTGCATTAACTAGTATTGGTTCACTTTAAATGGATTTTCTCACTTAAAGTTTGCACATTGTATATGTGATATATTTTTGTGCACTTGATTGTATCATGTTTGATGATACATGAATGTTTGTGTGTATGATTAAACCATGGTTATATGAATGGTTAGGGTTTTGTTTACTTATTCATTTATTTATTTTGTTTATTTATTTTGGAAAAGATAAATAGTCATGGTGGCTTTCTTTGTTTGCTTGTTGAAGCTTCATGAAGCTTTGAACAAGTCCACCATTCTTGTCTCATGCTTAACCCTAACCATTCAAACTAACCATGGTTTATTCTCTACACCTAAATATGGTTGCTATATGATAAGTATTTATTTATTTTCTATTTTTTGAAAAATACTTATCATATTTCTTCTTCTTCTTCTTCTTCTTCTTCAACAAAGGAAGAAAGCTTGCCTCCATCAATGGCAACTTGAGAAAAAGAGTGAGAAATCCAATTCTAAAGTGAACCCACTTCCTATTTCTTCATTCTCTACCACTTGCCAAGTAGTATAGGGTGTTTTCTTCACAAGTCTTATGGCTTGGTGAAGTTGGAGCTTGATCTTGTGTTGCCTCGATGTAGATCATCTTCGGCATCGAAGTCGGCGACCTTGCCCGCCCATTTCTCCGATGAAGCCGATGCTAGAGTCCGGGATTCGATATGGACAGCGGAGGGACGTCATCACGGAGCCTAAGAGGTGGAGGACCGGATCTACAAAGTTTGTAGCCTCTTTCTTTTTAAGTTAAAGTTGTTTATTTGCATTGCATCGTCTATAAATCTAGTTAACGATCCGTATTAGGGTTTGGAGGCACATGAAATTTTTTTAATTGGGCATGTTTGATCACTTGTGAGACCTCATTAGTGTGCCTAGGAACCCTACAGCACGAATACTAAGTACTCTACTTCCTAAAATGACGGAGGGTTGCGAATAGTTTTTAAGAAAACCTTTAACGCTTTGAACTTGATATCGTTGTAGAATTAAATGGGTTTAAAAGGAGTGGCTTAAGCTCCGCACTTTGAAAACTTGTTTTTTCAGCGGAGTAGGTTTCAAATCCGATTATACAACATCTTTTAGGTTCATTTTTCTTTATATTAATCTCATTAATGTTGTCCTATCATTTAAGTCTTTAAGCCATCACAGAAAAGAAACGAAAATAGAACGTACGCTTATGCCATTCGCTTTCGTCACAATGTCCCGTTATGTACCGTTAGGTTACTTAACTAACGGCATAGCGGAATGGGACTAGCGCGGATGTAAAACATAAGCAACGTTTATTATATATCATATATATAATACCATTCGTCTCATCATATAAAGTGATCACATCACAGAATATCAGCAGCAGAAGCACATAATATAGGTTATTTTAGGAGGTCTGTATTTTGTATTTAGCCAACAATAGAAAATACGGATTCCACGGTCACGATGAATAGCCAAGCCCGCACCCCTAGACCCCTACGAGAGCGGCAAGTGACCCTACCAATTCTAGAGTTTAGGAGACCCGGTCTCGACTCCTCGAGATGTGCTCCCACTGAACCCTAAAACCCGGCCACTTGTGCTCCCCTTCTTGGGTCTATCCTAATGCGAAAAAGTAAATAATATACAACAAAGGTGACATCATTCTCAACTCGGAAATGCCCCAAATAAAAGAATATTACATACAATGAATTTTACATGAACGAAAATAAAAACTCTCATCTCACATAAAACCCCCGGCCATTCATTCACGAAAATCCTGTACAACATATCTCAGCAACACATAACATCTCATGTCATCAACGTAAGTAAGTATACGTATCCCAATTGTCGTTGATGTATAGCAACGAAATCGGTGATACACCACATACTACACTTATGGTCGCAGAAAAGAAAGTGAAAAATAACAACAATTGGAATCATCACTTTCACATAAATCAAGACGATGTTAAATGTTTCGATCGAATCAACAAACACCCACAAATTACCCCGAGAGCTCAACAATTGAGCAAAATTAAAATACCAAAAAACGTGCCACAATGTCTATGGACAGGCCGTAGAAGGGTCAACCCTTGCCTCACCTATGACGCCACAGAACTACGGTAAACCCTAAGGATTGGCCACGGTTCCATGGTCATCGGATCGAGTTAGGGTTATGTTCTTCTAGAGGGTCCATAGGAATACTTGCACGATCTTCCGAATATGTTCAGCTTGGGAAATTCCAACACTTGAAAATTTCCAGTGAGAGTAATGAGGTGGTGTGTGATATTCGTTCGAACTGTTAAACGTCGTCCAAGTGTGACGACCCGAAAATATTAGCTCGTGACCGGTACTTAAATCACGCAATGTCTATAGGCGTAACGTAACTTAAGTAAGACGAAGCCCAGAAATCTAAACCTTTCAAAAGAAGTAACTAATGAAAACATTGATAAAACATTTGGAAACCTTAGGTAATAATCCTTAAACTTAATTTTATTTTCTTAAAATTTCGGCAGCACCTCCTTTGTAAAAACTAGCCCTGAAACGGGTACAAACATAGAATATAAATAAAGTATCCCCAAACGGGAGAAAATCACGCCCAACGGCGGAAACAACCACCACAAGGATATATATGTATACGACGTCCAACGACGAAGATCGACACAAAGGAAAATGAAAAGCAAGACATCAAACCCACCAAGCGAACATATAACCTATCGCTCTAAGTATTACAACTACAAATCTTGCTAAGTCTTACTACATATACAAATACTAGTTGTCTGATTCATGGAGTTAACTAGATACAACATGAATAATATACAATAGTGGCACGAGACAATGTGTACCACCTACCAAAGAAAATCACCCGTATGTAAGCTGTGTGCCGGCGATGCCGCTACTGATCCATACGGTCAACCTGCAAAAACTGTGGCACAACGTGGGTGAGTTGCTAACTCGTGAGTAGAAAACATCAGCAGGTAGAAATCGAATAAAACAACGATTTCCTAGGTCAACTATATCATAAAGGTAATACTATGATATCTAGGGTGACCGTGTCTACATATATGCCAACAATAATCAATGCCTGTATGCATGTGGATATCATCCAACAATATAATCAATGCCTGTATGCATATGGATATCATCCAACAATATAATCATGAAAGCATATGCATGTAAGTAAATGAGGATATCAAAGAACGTGTGTCCATCAATGGCACATCAAATCATGGAACCTGAGTGTCCAACACCGACACTCGAAACATCATGAAATCCGTGTCCAGCATCGACACGTAAATCCTCATATCCCAGGCGCCGCATTCTCAGATCGGCCCTCAGGTGCCGCATACTCTGGTCGGTATCCTCCGGATAACCGCCGAGTCCAAATACTATCACCGGTAGGTAGTGCTCCCCTGCAAGGCTCACCGCCTAACTATACGAGTCTTCTTTCCCCGGGATACCTCACCGGGTCCACCATGTACCCGCAGACGGTGCCTACCACTCCTAGAATCGGGTTTCACATACCAATCTCAGAACCGAGAAAGCACATGGTGGACGTCTCGAAATATCATATCAAGAGAAACCGGGTTTTTAAAACAATACATATTTTTCCTTTGAAATATAACCACGGTTCCCAAATCCAGAATCTCATGAAAACAACATCTCAATGCGTAATATCATAAAGCATGATGTATGTAAACATAGAACAGAAATGTGAGCATATCCGTATATCATGAAACATATCAAAACGATGTGAATATAGCAAGTATATCATGCAATATATCAAAATGATGTGAACATAGCAAGTATATCATGCAACATATCAAAATAATATGAACATAGCAAGTATATCATGCAACATATCAAAATGATGTGAACATAGCAAGTATATCATGCAAAGAGTCATATGACAGTACTGAACAATTAAGAGTCATAGCATGATGTAGCAATTCTACTATGTAGTGACATAGCAATTATCGATGATGAAAGTGTGTGAAACAGCCGATCTGTGTAAGTGTAACATACGGATCATCGATAATGGTGTAGGTGTACTAGCACATGCATATGTAATGCAATGAGAATATCATGAGCGTAGCATAAAGTACATCGTAAGCGAAATGCTACAAGGTATACGTATCTACAACATATCCGAGTCGGTGAATCTATCAATCGACATCCAGCTTCACAACATCACGTATGGTACAAACCATCATACGACATCCTCTAGTCAAGGGTATGGATCAATCATCAGATAAACTCATCACGTACGGAAATTCATCGTGCGGCGGTGATTGAATGTAAATTCTCGATGTGTAAATCAAATCAAATATTTAAATTGACCGCAATCAAACTACGGTGTCGGATGTAGTTAATGAATGAGTGCGGATCGTCCACAGGGATCTCGAGATTCGTTTGTATTTTAATTCGTTTGAAATGAAATGTTAAGCAACAAGAAAACAAGATTCAAGAGTGATTTGTATTCGTGTGTCACAATTCTCTATTAAAGAATCAAGAATCTATAAACAATCAAGAATCGGGGTTTCAATGGTATTTTCCAAACAACAATCAAGAATAATAGAGAGGCTCGTAGGAATCGATCGGATCTTTAGATGTGTTGTAGTCTACAATATTTCGTATTCTTGTCCTTCGAAAGATTGATACTAGATCGATGATCATCAACAAGAGTTAGGGTTTTCTCGTGAAACTAGGGTTTCATCTTATCCCTTGTTCTGTTGTCGATATCATTCACATTCTAGCCTCTAGCAATTTCAAGAAACGATCCTAACTCCCTCATTTTGAACGATGTCAATCAAGAAAGCATCGAAACAAAATGGGTTGTCGGTTCTTGAATTTGCTAGGGTTTACAAACTCGTGGGATTCAAGAATCGATTACAAATTTGCTACATCATCATACTAAAGATCGTTTCGACTCCTTAACGAGCGGAGTTTTATTCACACATCACCACATAGACAATATTCAAGAATAGTAAAGATAACATGATGCGGAATTTAAAGAAAACAAGATAGAAGAAAATATCACCTTTTATTTAATCAACAATTTCAATACATTCTTTCAAGATCTACAAGAAGAAAGAAATCGATCGTTGACTCGGCTTCGCTCGTCTCCGTGGATCGTGGATCTACTTTGATCTCTTGCCCGATGGAAGATCGGCTCGGCTCATAAAAGGGTTGAAGGAATCTTGCTTGGCTTGCACTCAAGATCTTGAATTGTGGTTGGATTTAGGGTTAGGGTTTCCTACAAGCTTTCTCACTAAACTTGAGGAAGAGGAAGATGGAGAAAAAGAGAATGGCAAAAATCTAAGATGTTGAATCTTTTCCTAGATGCCAAGATGTTTCATGATATGATGAGTCTAGGGTCCTATTTATAGAACTTTCACAACCCTAGGTTTAGGTTTGAATTTAGACTTTCCCTCCCAAAATTTGTTGGCCAAGTTTGTTGGGCTTTAGCTTAGGGTTTAAGCAAGGGTTTAGGAAAGTTCTAGAAGTATTAGGCTAGTTTAGGAGCTTGCTGATCTGGTGGAAGTGTCTGGACTCTTCTGGACTTTTGTGTGCATTTTTGAGCTGCAGGCACTAAAACAGGAGTTTCGATGCAATTTGAGGAGCTGATGTCACCAATGGGCCGCTCTTCCGCCGCGTGAGGTACCTTTAGGCCGCCCTTCCGCGGTCAGTTGATGAGCTTGGACCTTGGGCTTTCTGCTGTGGCTTGGTACTACTGTTTGGGATTTTGTCTGATGTTTAGAATTGCAGTTTCCCTTCTGTGTTGATACCAGATTTGAGTTAAGTGAGTTTACGAGCACTTGTAATGGTCGAGCGATGTAATGATCGAGCAAGCTTCTTTTTCCTGCACAGACTTCGAAACAGGGGTTGCAAGGTATGGAAAATATGCTATGTAATGTAATGCAGTTAATTTCCCTAGGAATGCCGGTTTTAAGGTCGAATACATGTAATTTGATATTTTGCGACCGATTAGCTAATATGTGAATTATGAATACCATACACTTCTATATGTATGCAGATGATAAGGAAATTGCTGGTTAAAATATGCAATATTTTCGACTGATCAAATACCCCCAAACTTAATTTCGATCGTCTCGAGCGAATTTTTTATTACAAAGAGAAGGAGAAAACAAAGAAAGAGAAAAACTAACTAGCACACTTTCGTAGGCAACACGATTGCACTGAGCATGTGCAACAAGCCTTTGAACCTCTAGGTGTCCCTAGTAGGAGGAGTGTTGTCTCCTGAGGGTTTTCAGCGTATTGCACCCACAAAATCCAAAAATAAAAGTAAGATCATGAATATTACATTTAAAGACAAGAATTGTAAAAGAAAAGCCTTGAAAATTAGGGTTTCCAACTAAGCTAGCTTTTCGGTTGTCATGAGCCCTATCTTAATGTTCATGAAAAAATGTCAGAAATCACGTCCTCCCTCAATAAAACATCGTCTTATTCTTCATTCCTATCTTTATTCCAAACATCGATCATATCACCCTGCGTGTGTGTAAAGACATCCCTGCACCCGGAGAATTCAATTCAAGCTATCATACCCTTGCCCATCGGCCTCAGTACTTCTTGGCAAACGAGATTGCTTACACACTTTCATGCGACCGTTAATACTTCTTGAGGTACTAACCGACCGATTACTAATGTGCTTGATAACTTAGTGTATTTTCCTAGTCTTGCACCACCTCAGGCATAGCTGTGACTCCCAGACCAGTTGACCTTGGGGCACTAGGTGAAGAAGCACCCTTTTGCTATATATTTTTTCTTGCCCTTGGTGATAACAAAAACCAGTATCCATTTTTTTCACCACTTTAAAACACATTTTTCTTTTTTCATACTTTTGGCTTTAAGACAAGAGCATTTCAAGGTATCCTCTACTATCCCAGGCTTCAAGACGTGTGTAAGTGCGAATAGCAGGGTAGCAACGTTCAAAATGTTTGGCTTCCAGAATAGAAACTATTTTTCAGACTTATTTTTATCCTCAGATTAGTGACGTCCTTCATCTTACTAACCCTTGGGACAACGGCTCATAACTACTTATTACTAGTTCATATAAGAAAACTTCTAATTTTCTTAGTTTTCTAAAAATTTTCCAATCTCATGGATGTAATTGTTCACTGTCTAAACTTTCATTATCTTATTTATATACAAAAAATATTTTTATAATTTTGAAAATTTTTAAATTTTTATGGTTTTCGAAAAAATGTTTTGTGCTTATGCAATGTATGATGCAAATGATGCGTAAATAAGCACAAACCTCCCCCAAACTTGTTTTCAACAGTGTCCTCACTGTTGCCTTCCGCTAAATCTTGAAAAACCTGTAAGCTTGGGAGGAATTTTATTAGTGGGGGCAAAATATTTAAGTGAAGACCCTCCCGAAACTTATTTTTGGCTCAATATTTTGTAAAACTTTTCTTTTCAAGAGCCAGAAAAAATTACCCCCCCAAACTTGAGTTATGCAATGTTAATCTTTTAAAATCACAAGTGGGGGTCAAAAATCAGTGGTCGATGCCAAGCTTTGCAAAGACCGAATGTTAACACCAACCATTCGAAAATTTTATCAATGCAGTGCTCGGGTTGGTGGAAAAAGAAGTGGGGAAAAGGTAAGTGGTGGAAGAGAATGTGTGTGCGTCTCATATTGGAGAGACGATGCAGTGAATGTGATGGATAACTCGCATTCTTTTTACATTTCAGAAGAAGGGGTGGAGGTTCAATTCCATTGATTTGGACATGATTCGTCTCAACACCCGTGCTTTTTAGAAATGCGAGTTCATCAGCGAAGATCTCCTCAAAAGTTTCATCTATACCCCGAAGAATAATGTCATCACAAAGTGCGGGGTGATCTTCAGACTCTAAGAACAGTTCATAATCAGTGTTATTTGTTGACCCGGACATCTCGGTGGAAGAGTCCGTATGTGTATGATACATAGTTGGGTCAAACAACAACGTATGAAAAGAGTCAAGATCGATATCAGGAGGATCATCAAATTCGCTGCTGTCGACATCCATTAAGTCGACAGAACAGACCTGAGCAGTAGGTTCAGAGGGTACACTTCCTAACTTGTAAATGTTCATCTCAATCGTCCTGTTCCCGAAGGATAAGGTCATAGAACCGTTACGACAATTGATGATAGCATTGGAAGTGGCCAAAAAGGGGCGACCTAAAATCACCGGAATTTGATTCCGTGAGTTCGCTACAGGCTGTGTATCAATTACAATAAAGTCTACAGGGAAGATAAATTCCCCGATTTTTATTAACACATCCTCTAGTTCACCCCTAGGTCTGGTGATTGATCGGTCAGCCATCTGTAAAGTGCATGGAGATGGTTTCAACTCTCCGATCCCTAACTGCTCATAAACTGAGAAAGGAAGCAGGTTAACACTTGCCCCAAGATCTAGTAGAGCACGGTTAATGTGTTTCTCCCCAATAGAGATGGAAATCGTAGGATATCCAGGATCCTTACGTTTCCTCGGTAATTGCTGGGGGAAAGCTGTGTCTACTGTTTTTGCCATGAATATCTTCTTGGGCATTTGTTTCTTCCTCTTTCTAGTGCAAAAATCTTTAAAAACTTTTGCGTATGCAGGTACTTGTTGGATAGCATCTAGAAGAGGGATATTGATGTTAACCTGTTTAAACATCTCAGTGATCTTCTCCATCTGTGGACTTAGTGTGTTAGCCCTTAACCGATTCGGGTAAGGTGCTTTAGCAATAAGCGCTGGGTCCATCATGGGAGAAGGAAGTGTGTGTGGAACCGATCCCAGAATAGAAGTGGGAATCGTCCGTGGAGGGGTAAAAGAGGTGGGCTGTAATGGCGAGCCTTTTGGGAAATGGAGAATCGGCTCGGAAGAAGATGGTAGGGTAGAAGAACTGGGGTCAGAAGTGTGTGTGTGTGGAAAGGTCTCAGCCGGGGTGTTGATATGATTTTCAGTATCATCAACTTCTTCCCCAACATGATTGTCAAGCACTCTTCCAGATCTCAATTTGGTGATTGCATTCACATGATGTGAATAACCAGGATTTGGTAAGGATTGAGCTGGAAGTTTCCCTTTTTCCCTTGCACTTATTTCGGCTTTTAATCGTGCAATTTCTTCTTCCATCGATTTAATACTCTCGTTTTGGGACGCAGAGTTTTTCTTCATGTCATCGATGGAAGATTTCATTTCAGCCGAAACTTGCATGATATTTGTTAAGATCAAATTCATGTATTGTGCAAAAGAAGAGGATTCATCAGTTCCGGTCAACTGTAAAGGACTAGACAGTGCAGGTGTGTTGACCTGATTTTGAAAATTATGTGCTTGAAAGGGGTGCTGACTTAATTGAAGTTGTGGCTGCTGTTGTGGTGGAGGGACCCTTTGGAAATTGTTTTGGTTTGGACCCGTGTTTTGTGATTGTGATTGGTTCCAAGCAAAATTAGGGTGATTCCTCCAACCCTGATTATATGTGGAAGAAAAAGGATCATTTCTCGGTCTTTGAAATGTGGCATTGGTATGCTCACGACCTTGAAACAGACATTCTTCCGTCAAGTGAGACGGATCGGAACAGCACCCACAAACAGTTTTGGGGAGTGATACCGGGTTTAGGGAGGCTGCAGAAACTTTGTGTTCCATAGCGTCGAGCTTCTTTTGCATTGCTGCCATTTCTGCTCGAACACCTATGGACACATCTATTTGGTGTACGCCACCCCTATTCAATGGTTGGGTTCCACTCTCCCAAATCAGTGATTTTTCAGCGAACTCTTCTAAGTATCGCCAAGCTTCCCCATCATCTTTGGTCATAAATGTACCCTGACACATATTTTCAAGGCTCTGTTTAGTGCTAGGGTTACTGCCCTCATATATGATTCGGCAAAGCTCCCATCTCGGGATGCCGTGATGAGGACATTGAACCATTAGATCCTTGAAACGTTCAAAGTATTTTGAAAATGGTTCAGCAGGGAGCTGGGCAAATTGGTTCAGTTCGCTACGGATTCGAGCCGTCTTTTGGATTGGGTAAAATTTCTTTAGGAATGCAGCGACGAATTCTTCCCAATTCGTAATAGAGTGTGCAGTAGTGTTATATAGCCACTTCTCGGCTATATCGCACAAGGTAAAAGGAAGAAGTCGTAGACGCATCGCATCCACAGAAAGTTGAGACGTACCCATCATAGCACATACGTTTTCAAATTTGGTAATGAAAACGTAAGCGTCCTCGGTCTCGAGTCCGTGGTATTTGGGTAAAAGGTTGATATACTGGGGCTTGATTTCAAAGTTATCCCCGTTGGCTGGTGGTGTGGATAAGCAGGTCGAAAGAGGACCTCTAAGTGGATAGCATCTTTCCTGGAGAGAAATGTGGGGAGGATTCTGCGCACCAACGGACGGTGGCAGATTAGGGTTAAAGAAGTTTGATGGATTCGGGTCCATCGGTGTGGGTGTGGTAGTAGGTAAAGAAAACGTATATGGAGAATTATCGACTTCGGAGTCGATAAAGGGTACGCGGACTAAACGGGCACTAGAATCCCGTGTCCAGCCTATCTTGTACTAAAAAGGGTTAGTACAAGTGGCAGCGTTGACTTTATAATTAGGGGTAAAATGAATGCGGTGTTTGCTTTGAAAAGGGACGGATTTTGAAAAAATGATGCGACAACCAAATGCACCAACACACCCCTAAAATCTAATGGTCACCTAGGTCCGGCTCTAGACCGCTCCTAACTGCCAAAAGACAAGTCGCGGGATCAATCCTCCACTGCCTCTTTGTCCCCCTGTGGCCGGATAAGTGCCAGGTAAGTGGGAAGGAACCACCACTACAGTGGACCTAATTAATAACCACTAGCCTTAGACACACTCGCCTTAGGCACCACAAGAAAACGCGGATAAGCAATGAATTACCCACGGCCCTCTCTTGTCCTAAATGAGCGCGACAGTCCTTAGAGTCATCTCTAGATTTCTTTTAGTTAATGGGGGTAAATGCGGATGCAAGTTTGGTGGTTTTCGGGGCCTAGGAAGGGTAATGAAATCCCCACCTAATTTGGATTTGGCCGTGCCCCTTAAATTCCGTATTTAATATGCAAAACAACCAAGAAAAACAAAATCACGCACAATTTTAATTTGCTTTTGCGGCGCAGCTATTGTTTGCAAAGAATCCTGCAGAAATGATTAGTTGGAGCTAATAAGGGAGAGGGGAGAGAGCAAGAAAATACCTGCTGGAAAATTTTCCAGAGAACCCTTCAGACTGCGGCGCTTCCGCCGCAAATACCATGTATATGCCGCCCTTCCGCGGTCAGTTGTTGGGAACAGTGTACCAAATTTCTTCAGCTGCTTTCTGTTACTTCCCTCAACTCTCTGGTATATCTCAAATAATTTTTCCACAGCTCAGAATGCTCCAGAT
This sequence comes from Agapanthus africanus, assembly GCA_030015575.1. NCBI lineage: Eukaryota > Viridiplantae > Streptophyta > Magnoliopsida > Asparagales > Amaryllidaceae > Agapanthus > Agapanthus africanus. The sequence continues at coordinate 125,715,341 of JASDDO010000004.1, read as the reverse complement.
CACCTTGCAATCAATTCACAACACACGTATAAGAGTTTGTACGAATTTTGATTTCAAGAAATGAAACGTAATAATTCTTTCACTTCAAACTATAAAATGTAAACGAATTAGCGCGCGATCCCCGGCAACGGCGCCATTTTGATTGGTTGTAAATTCTCGATGTGTAAATCAAATCAAATATTTAAATTGACCGCAATCAAACTACGGTGTCGGATGTAGTTAATGAATGAGTGCGGATCGTCTACAGGGATCTCGAGATTCGTTTGTATTTTAATTCGTTTGAAATGAAATGTTAAGCAACAAGAAAACAAGATTCAAGAGTGATTTGTATTCGTGTGTCACAATTCTCTATTAAAGAATCAAGAATGTATAAACAATCAAGAATCGGGGTTTCAATGGTATTTTCCAAACAACAATCAAGAATAATAGAGAGGCTCGTAGGAATCGATCGGATCTTTAGATGTGTTGTAGTCTACAATATTTCGTATTCTTGTCCTTCGAAAGATTGATACTAGATCGATGATCATCAACAAGAGTTAGGGTTTTCTCGTGAAACTAGGGTTTCATCTTATCCCTTGTTCTGTTGTCGATATCATTCACATTCTAGCCTCTAGCAATTTCAAGAAACGATCCTAACTCCCTCATTTTGAACGATGTCAATCAAGAAAGCATCGAAACAAAATGGGTTGTCGGTTCTTGAATTTGCTAGGGTTTACAAACTCGTGGGATTCAAGAATCGATTACAAATTTGCTACATCATCATACTAAAGATCGTTTCGACTCCTTAACGAGCGGAGTTTTATTCACACATCACCACATAGACAATATTCAAGAATAGTAAAGATAACATGATGCGGAATTTAAAGAAAACAAGATAGAAGAAAATATCACCTTTTATTTAATCAACAATTTCAATACATTCTTTCAAGATCTACAAGAAGAAAGAAATCGATCGTTGATTCGGCTTCGCTCGTCTCCGTGGATCGTGGATCTACTTTGATCTCTTGCCCGATGGAAGATCGGCTTGACTCATAAAAGGGTTGAAGGAATCTTGCTTGGCTTGCACTCAAGATCTTGAATTGTGGTTGGATTTAGGGTTAGGGTTTCCTACAAGCTTTCTCACTAAACTTGAGGAAGAGGAAGATGGAGAAAAAGAGAATGGCAAAAATCTAAGATGTTGAATCTTTTCCTAGATGCCAAGATGTTTCATGATATGATGAGTCTAGGGTCCTATTTATAGAACTTTCACAACCCTAGGTTTAGGTTTGAATTTGGACTTTCCCTCCCAAAGTTTGTTGGCCAAGTTTGTTGGGCTTTAGCTTAGGGTTTAAGCAAGGGTTTAGGAAAGTTCTAGAAGTATTAGGCTAGTTTAGGAGCTTGCTGATCTGGTGGAAGTGTCTGGACTCTTCTGGACTTTTGTGTGCATTTTTGAGCTGCAGGCACTAAAACAGGAGTTTCGATGCAATTTGAGGAGCTGATGTCACCAATGGGCCGCTCTTCCGCCGCGCGAGGTACCTTTAGGCCGCCCTTCCGCGGTCAGTTGATGAGCTTGGACCTTGGGCTTTCTGCTGTGGCTTGGTACTACTGTTTGGGATTTTGTCTGATGTTTAGAATTGCAGTTTCCCTTCTATGTTGATACCAGATTTGAGTTAAGTGAGTTTACGAGCACTTGTAATGGTCGAGCGATGTAATGATCGAGCAAGCTTCTTTTTCCTGCACAGACTTCGAAACAGGGGTTGCAAGGTATGGAAAATATGCTATGTAATGTAATGCAGTTAATTTCCCTAGGAATGCCGGTTTTAAGGTCGAATACATGTAATTTGATATTTTGCGACCGATTAGCTAATATGTGAATTATGAATACCGTACACTTCTATATGTATGCAGATGATAAGGAAATTGCTGGTTAAAATATGCAATATTTTCGACTGATCAGGCGGCATTAAACCATTAGGGATCCTATCAACCTATATAACAATGAGGGTACGGACCTAACGTCTCGTACAGCATATCACTCATGATTCACAATATCATATATATCTATATACCTATATCCCAGATCACATCCGTATCAATCTCATATCGTGGGACTGACAAAGGTATCAAATATTTCTTATTGACTCGCATCCATATAATGACATATCACACCAAGTCATCATATCGCATCGTATACTCTTTTCATCATGTTAATATCTCACATCAAGTCATCTTACATATACATTCTATCTTATAAATCTCATGTCATGCTATTCTAAATCTCATACTTATTCTCGTGCACTACCTATATTTATATATCGTGATTCACATCCTTATATATTTCTTCGAGACATCCTTACCAATCGCGCGTTCACAACACACTAAATATTATATGAAGATAATATATATATCATCACAACGTCAAATAAAACTAACGTCTAATTATACCGAAAACCTAGTAACCATCGATTTACAATTTTAGTTCAAAACTAGATATTTCAACAAAACTAGTGGCCACAATAATCACATAATAGCTTACTTAAGCCTCACAATCCCTTACTAACTTTTTGATCTCACCCACTTTAGATTTAATAAAATTTAGTTCGCAAAAAGTTTAGTTTGGACAATTTGGAAAATAACAATTAGCAAACTAGCTACTAGCTTAAATTTGCATGTCTAAACATGTGAGACTACACATCACAACCATCATCAACTAATCAAAACCCTAATTTGATCACAAAAACCCTCTCTTGAATTTCCTAACTTTCATTTAAAACCATATTTTAAACACTTAATAAGCTAGATTAAAGTAATTATCTAACAATTAAACCTTGGGGTTAGGATTTATACCTCACATCCTTGATCTCAAACTTGTAAACTTGACTCCCAAAATGGCCTCCAAAATGCTAACTTGCTCCATGATCCAAGCTAGAATAGGCCAAGGAATAATGGGTAAGGATTAGATTTGGAATTTGTGGGATTATTGATGGATTTTGATGGATTTTTGGAGCTTTTTGAATTGGGAATGAGGTGAGGAAAATTTGGGGCTGCCACATGCGGAGGCTTGGCCAAATGAGAAGAGGAGGGGGTTTTGGGTTAGTGTGTGGAAATTTCTAGATTAAACAACCCTTAAGCCTTAATTAATGCACCTCACATCAATTTATTCTCTAATTCATTTCCTTTTCTATTTTTCTTCTCTAATTAATCCTATACAACTCTAGAAACATGGAAACAATTTGAGAAGAGAAGAACATGTTACAAACTTGTATCTAAGTTGACATCGTTCACATTTGTATATTTAACCGATTCCAATTTGTAATTACCACTAATTAAGTGTATAAATAAAAGCTTATAATAATATTTTAATTAAGGAAAAAAATATTCAAGTGAACTAATAATTATAAGTAACTAAATAAATACCACATACTAGCAATTTCCAAATTAAACTAGGTGCATTTAAGTCTATATTGAAAAATGATTATATCCCAGTTTTTACGGAAAACACAAATTATTTACCGATTAACGAAAAATTCGCCTAAACGATTTCTGAAACGTTACAATTTTCCCCCATTAAAGAAATTCGGTCCCCGAATTTAAATTTAAATCCCTAAATACTAAAACATTTCAATAATCAGCTCAAATCAACGGGGCTCCGAAATCACGGAAGATACAGAAATACCACAGCGCATCGTGTGCGCCTGAAAACGAGTATGAAACTCAAAATCGAACTCCGTCAAGCGTAACGCAATCACCGGAATTATAATGGAGTTACAAATCTCGAAATCCACTACTGAAATCCAATTTGCACTAGTCAAATACTATAATACATATATAGTACGCATCCTTGAAAAAATCTTCTAAAAACTGAATAAAACTCTTGCAAAAGCTTTTCTGAATAGCCGCGTGATGCATAACTCACGGCGCAAGTGACGGACGCTCATTGTAAAGCAGTAAATATACATTCATATATGTTTTGCTCAAATATACGTTCCGCCCATTTTGAAATATCCCAAAAGGTTTTCCTTTATAAACGTTTGTGTCGCTCACGGACACGTAGGAAATAGCGAGACTGTGGCTCCTTTTTGAAAACCTCTTGTTAAATTTTTAATGCATGCAAAGTACTCAGGTACTGTCCTCAGATCAGTCTTGTTCGGCTACTACATAATATAGTGCCCATCATGAAAACAAAGTGCTCAAGAGCAAAATTGGCCTCAAAAGGCGTATCCAACAATCACGTACGTCTGGTGCGCACGGAAATAAAATCCAATACAAGTGCTACGATATGCACGAAAGTCAAAACTAAGTGCAACGGGTGTGCACGAAAGCATCTGTCCAGTGCAACGGATGTGCACGACAATAATATCAAGTGCATCTATGGTGCATAAAAATCTCAACCCAGTGCAACTAACACGCACGAATGAAAATCCCAATCGAGTGCACCCGGTGTGCACAAAATCACATCTCATATCATGCGCCCAACATGCGTGAGAATTCAAATCAAGTGCATCCGTTATGCACGAATGAAATCAAAATCAAGTGCATCTAACATGCACGAATAAAATCTAAATCAAGTGCATCCAATATGCACGAATAAAATCGCATCCAACATGAACGGATAAAATCTAAATCAAGTGTATCCGATGCGCACAAATCCAATACCAAGCACCTAATATGCGCAAAAATCCAACCCGAACGCGTCAGGTCCGTCTAAAGCATCTAGTGCAGTAGCATGCACGAAAATGAACGTCGAGCGTAAATGCACAAAAAACATAAATCTTGTGAAGTAAATGCTCAAGACATAAATCGGTGCAACCAATGTACGGGGTATAGTTCTAGTACAACCAATACACGAAATACCCATCCGGTGCAACAAATGCATGAAAATGCAAATCTAGTGCAACAAATGCACGAAACACGAATCTGGTGCAACTAATGCATAAAACACAAATCCGGTGTATCCAGTGCACGAAATACAAATCCGGTGCAAAAAATGCACGAAATACAAAATCCGGTGCATCTAGTGCACGAAATACAAATCCGGTGCATCTAGTGCACGAAATCTCATCAATAACTCAAATGCGTATAAAAGCAACACCGAGTGTACCAAGGTGTATAAGGTCCTAAACGTGTGCAACTGCATGCACAAAACACGTATCAATGCACTGCAAGCACATGCGAGCTATACCGAGTGCAAAAAATCAAATCGAGTGCGTATCACATGCACAAATCAAATCAACCGTATGAACTCCACGAAATCATAACACGTGCAGCAAAGACGCAAAACCGATATCAAGTGCAATAGATATGTACAAGTCATAAACCAACACAACGGTGTATAAAACATATATCAAGTGCAATAACTATGCACAAAAATGTAAATACCCAGTAGGTGCACGAAAACCATATCATGAAACTCAATGTCACGACCCGAAAAAGCACGTGACTGGCCCTTGAATCCTATGAAGTCTATAGGACTCCATCTGATCCAAGTAAGCCAAAAGCCCAGAAATCTAAAACCATTTAAGGAGTAAATAAAGGAATCTAGTTAAAAGAAGTGAAGAAAACATGTTTGAAGTCAAGGTTTTAAAATAACTAAGCCGAGTATGCATTTTAAAAATGTGTAGTCTTTTTTGAAAATTTCGGCAGAGTTTCCTTTGTAAAAACTGGCCCCGAACGGGATACAACAGGAATAACATATATGAAATGATAAAAGGCATCCCCAAGCGGGAGCTAGCTCTTTGTCAATCGACGGTCACAACCACGCAAGCAATAATAATATACAACGCCAAAGGGAGAGGATCAAAACCCAAAAAAGAAACTCAAGACAACCAGAAAACTATAATACTACAAGCGCGACTCTAAGGTCGAAATAATACAACACTGTGTCTAAGTCTGAAACAATATACAAGTTTAGGTTGATGGAATTTCTAGATACAATGAATAGTACAGGTACAATGGCGGTTCTGATACAAAAGAACCCACCTACCCAAGCAAGTCACCCATAAAAGAAGCAGTGTGCCAGAAATGCCGCTATGGAACCTGTACGGCAAAACCTGCAAGAACTGTGGCACAACGGGGGCGAGTTGCCAACTCGTGGATAGAAAACATCTACAAGCAGAAATCGAATGCATGACATACTCCTAGGTCAATACGATCAGATATCTATAAACCTCAAAGGGTAAGCCTGAAGCATGATAAGGTGGCAATGTAACATCTAAACATGTAGGTAGTGCCAAATACTCGTGCCAGTGCCCCAGGTAATAACAAGTCATAAATATAAGGTATGTGTGCATGAAGTAAATATGATGAAGTATCAAAATGGATATCAATACACATATATCAGCGTCCCATTCCACTAATATTGGTGTAAGGGTATATATAACAGCGCCCTCATACCCTGTTATATATACAAATGAAGTATGATCAATGTAATAAAAGTCTATATGTGATCAAGGTCTGTATAACCGTGGATCCCGTCCACCCATCACCCAATAACAATAAGCCTCATGCATGTAAATATGAGGATATAATCAAAATCATGGAAAACATCATGAAACCTATGCCTAGCATCGACACGTAAATACTCGTCCATATGGGGCTCCGTCTGCGGTATCGGCCCTCGGCCCCGGCAGCACGGGTCAGCCCATGTCCATCTCTTAACTCCGGTCGGTATCCCCCGGATATCCACCGAGCTCAAATAAAATCATCGGTAGGTACTCGCCCGCCTCCAGGCTCAATAGGCAAAATCCATCGATCATCTTGCCGAGGGGAACCATACCGGGCCCCACCATGTACCCTCATACGGCACACACTCCTCGTATGGGGTATATAATCAGAACCGATAAATCTCATGGTGGCTGCGAAAATATCATATCAAGGAAACCGGGTTTTTTCAAATAAGTACATACTCTCCTTTGAAATTATCCACGGTTCCCAAATCCAGAAACATCATGAAAATGAATATCTCAATGCGTATAATCAGAAAGCATGATGAATGCGACATAGAATAATAGTATGCACATACAAGGTCATATCCTGATGCAATAATACTACTGTGTAGTGACATGGAAATTATCGATGACGAAGTGTGTGAGTCGGCAAGCAAGTGTACGTGGAACATATACATCATCGATAATGGTGCTGGTGTCCTAACAGCATGATTGCAATATAGAAATAAACACATGCAATGCGATGCGGAATCGAATAATCAATGCGATAGTGAAGAATCTACACCAATATGTACATGTCATGCAGTGGTGCCATTTGAAATAAGACGAATCGGGGTTTTGGTAAAATAAGGGTTACGGTGTTTTTAAGAATAGATACGTCTTTTGAAAATACACGTAGAATCCCTTTACTTATCCTTAAGATATTCCCGATTCGTTAGTTTTGAAATAGGTATGACTCGGGTCCAGTCTAACATCTACTAAGCCAAGTCCATCAGGAGGGGTATGGAAACCACCTAAATCTGAGTCGATATATATATATATATATATATATATATATATATAATATAATAGTCGGTGATCCCGCCTCAATAGTATCGCGTACTATACAGTATATCATCTGACATCCTCGAGTCATGAGTGCGGATCTATCATCAATATAAAGCTCGTACGGTAAATCATCGTACGGCATCCCAATAGCTGGGTACGGGTCAATATCACAATCAGCTCATCAATTATTTGGTATCCTCATCATCATATCACATACACTGGGGTACTGATCTAAGTCTAGTACAACTGATAACATCAATATGACTGCGTGTGTAAACACACGTCCAAAGGCCCGCTAGAGATCACATGTCGTATCCCAAATACGAATCATATCAAAGCACCGATCTCGCGGCACAATGCCCAATATCATCGACTCATCTCCAATGTCGTCCAATATCATCAAACACAGTGCAAGTATAATGAATATGCAAGGGTGTACGTGTAGGTGTAAATATATTCTAGGGTTCACGACTATGAACTACACTAGTTGCTTCTAACCCTAAACTATCCATAATACACCTAACATAATATCCAGGACACACTATAACTATCATATATATAACATATATATAGTATATCAACTACGGACTGCGTGGGTGCTATACGCCATCCACCCGACTTCCCCCTGTAGATATAATCTACTCACCTTGCTTCTCGTGTGCCGATGCCGATGTCGCCATTTTCATCTTCTTCGCCTCAACATCACATAGGGTACCTACAAGTATATCACAATCGCTAAAGCACATGAAAATCACATCGGAAAACCAAAACAGCACACGCTACTTGCATAGGTAAAAACCTATCGTCTCACATGCAAACACGATCAATATCCACTTGTCGTTGACGTCCAAACGCCACCCGACAGAAACGAATCACCGAATACCAAAATCCATGCTAAAACAAGTCGTAAATCATGCGCCAACATAGGAAAAATCAACCCAGATTTTACCCTAGATGGAATCAGACAAAATTGCACATACCATGGGTCAAGACTACTGGAAATAGGGCCATGCACAAAAAACGAGGCCAAACCCCCTGCTCTGGACGCAATTTGCGGCCAGATAGGATTAATTAGTGGCCGGGAACAGGAGTTGGGGGCTAGGGTTTGGTGTGGTGGTTCCAGGGTGCCTGCACATCTCACTGTCAACTCAAATTTATTTTCAGATGTCTCGGGTTAAAGCAGATTACAAAATACACTCCCAGATTTGCAGTTCTTCCCGATATCGATTCACTAAATCCGCATTCTGGGTTAAACTCTCAGGTCTGGTCCAAAATAACATCCCACCAGGGGTTCTAAGCTCACCACAACCCTCAATTTCACCTTTTATTTCAGATTCACCCTAAACCCTAACTAGAAATCTCCAAGGTCCACAAAACGACACAATATCGATATGAAACTAGCATGGATGCACAAGGAAATTGAAATACTACTCTAGGGTGCAGAAATTACCTCATTTGGCAACTCAAGAAAATTCTTGAGTTACTCAAAGTCCTCCAAATCCATTTTTGCTAGGTTCAATGTGTAGCTAGTGAGCTTGGGAGCAAGTTTTGTGAAATGGGAATAGGATTTTTGTGTTGTATTCATGGTGGATCTAGGTTGAAGAGGGAGGAGGAAGAAGAGGGAGCAGGAGCAGCAGCAGGTCTTGTTGAAGAGGGGAGAGAAAATGAGAAGGGAAATGATGGAGGAAAGGGTCAAAAAAAGTCAAAAGCAACTTACTCTCTCTCTATCTCATCATCATACTTACCTTTTTCTTTTCTTTTCCTTTCTTTTTCTTTCTCACTCCATGGTGAACCCTAAGCAACCATGCACCCAAAACATGTAACAAGTGTAATAAGTGTAGAAAATGATATGTGCACATTTTCGCACAAAAATGCCAAAAATCCGATTAGCAATTTTTAATCGCGATTAGCACTAAATTAGCACATAACTAGTCATAAAAACTTAAAAATGGCATAATTCCATAAAATACCCTATTTTAGAATTTTCCATAATTTTTCCCCATTTATTTGTATTTAATTATACCGGAATATTAAAATATTCATTAAAATAATATTAAATTATAAAATTTCCCAAAAAAAATATTTTATTATTTTGAAACGTTACACTCAATCATCAAAACTCAAATCCAAGCGATATAAGCATGATACGCGGATCACAACGCAAATCGCAACAAATGACATTGAGGTATACCTCCTATAATGTCGAAAAAAATATTGGTGCGCCCAAAACTGGCAGAGAAAGAACAACCGCTTGCCTCCTGCTCATGGTCTGGCGTCCTGTGTCCCTGGGTCCTCATTTATTTATAGATTACCAATCTCGCAATCCATCGGCTCATCGGCCCGGTCAGGTGTGCTAACGGAAACAATTACGCTCTGGCACTCCTTTGCTCATCTCTCGGCCAATTTGCATGACCACTCGTAAAGAAGCACGTCACTGGCGTCGGCCTCTGGCCCTCTGAGTACACGTGACACAACTGATCTTCGGTGCAAATCTTATCGCAGCAGTGTCCTAGAAGGAACCTACTCAGGGTCTCTTCCGATCTCGCTTATGCCGAACTGTACGGAGGCTGGTACTCTTGCATAATATTTTCTCGTTTTCTGGACATCTGCGTTCTCAGCACAACATTTCCTCGGGAACTGGCCTTATCCCAACGCCTCTGTATACATATCAGATCTCTAATCTTAACGGGGAGTAACAAAAGCTCGTTAACATCTCGCACGAACCTCTTGTTCCACTCGTCTTTATTATCGTCCACTTCGACGTTACGTCTTGCTATCTGCGTACTGCAATTGTTCTGGGCTACAGTCAATCCGGAGTCTCTCACACGAACTTGAAGTTACGAACTCAGTATCTTCATCACTCTGTAGAAGATATCTAGCCGAACACGTCCTCGGGAACTCGTCCCAATCATCGAAGGAACACTCTATATTCGCCCGTTCTCGATCAACTCACAACGCATCTGGGTGAGGTCCTCTATTTGAAGCTGGTCCACTTACTGATCTCCTATCGGATCATCCAATGAACAACGTCATCTCTGGGCCGATCTACTCTAGATCTGGGTAAGATTCTCCACACTGGAAATCTTTAACTCAACTGGGCCTGTGTCGGCGCATCAATCATACGAATCATCTCAGTCGCTCTACTCAACTCAAGATAGACTAGCTATCTACCATCACATATCTGCCTGAAAGCTCCAGTGATTTCAGCTCGTAAGCTCTGGAAGAGACATCCCATCCATCTCAGCAACAGCTGGGTCATCTGTTTGCACGGTAGACGACATCACAAATTCTGAGGTAGGCTGTACATCAACCGTCCTCTAACAATTGGCAGCCTCTGACAATGACCTGATCATCCGGTGCAAAACCGAACACTCGTCTCAACGAGAAGTCACAATACAAACACTAAATCGTTACTGTAACGTTTCAGAAATCGTTTTGCGAATTTTTCCGTTTTAGGGCAAAATTGTTGGTATTTTCTGTTTTAACCCGATTTCGATCAAACATCCGTAGAAACTTGCCGGCACCTAGTTTTGCTAAGATAAAGATAGTGCGCGAACTTTAGGAGTATTTAGGAGGTTTTGGTTCAGATAGAATTTTTCGTAAATAAAATATTATTTTAGCCGGTAAAATATGCACGTAAATCGGGAAATTTCTTCTAATTGAAAATTCTTGGAAATCAACACTACAATTATTTTAGAACCTTGTTTTTAAATATCTAGATTTTTTTGGGTCAATGAAATTAAATTTTTAAAAAGAAAAGAAAAAGAAAGGTGGCAAAATGCATTTAATGAAGCATTTATTGTATTTTTTCTAGAACTTTCTTCACTAAATTCATAAAAACACCCCCCCCCCCTCACCTCCTTGGCCGGCCCCTCTCTCCCCCTTGCTGCCCTTGTACTTCCTCACTCAATTTTCTTCATTTCTAGCCAAAATAAATCATGAAAAATCCAAATAAATTCACAAAAATTCAAATATAATCATTTTCCTTCATTTCCTTAACCCTAAACCATGCTTTGTTCTTCATAAAGTCTTGATTTTGGAGGCTAATCTTGGTTTTCTTGTTGCATGTTTTTGAATCTTTTTGAGGTATAAAACGCTAACCCTAATCTCTAATTGTTAAGTTAAAATCTTTATGCTAGCTTAATTAGATGTTAATTTAAGCTTTAAATTTCATGTTTCAAAATTGTAGAAATGGTTTTTGATATTCAGGTTAAGATTAATGCTTGATTTAAGTGTTTAATGTTTTATTGAAGTGTTAATTTGTGATTAGGAAAAGCTTAACCTAGTAGAAAATGTTAATTATTGTTAATGAATACTTTGTTTAATTATGTTATATTGCTTACTAGGTTTTTGCTAAAACTTATTTTGCAAGTGTTAAAAATATAGAATTGGTTTTGATAGCTTAGTTAAGATATTATAAGATGTTTGAAATCGCTAAAAATGTGTTAGCTTGATTCTACTGCGAAATATTGCGATAAGTTGTTTTCTAGGTTTCGGGGTTTTTCCGACGTGGGTTCGATTAGTCGTTTCGAGATTATAGCTATTATATTCCTCGTATTTTATTATGTTGTGATGCGCAATCGGGACCATCGGAGTCTAGACTTGGTGTTTCGTAGTTTAGCGACCATAGTTAGTGTTTTTGGCCGATGTCATGCTCGATTGATGCGCTAAGTGCGAAGTGCATTTTTCAGGGCGTTATCCTTGTGTTTCGTTGTCTTCTCGTCGTTTCAGGATATTTAGCTTATGTGATGTGTTTGTGAAATTTTAGGTTCGCATGAGGTGACTTCGGAAGCTGCGACGAAGGGAAAACAGGTGGTAGGCTTCACTTAGCCAGGAGCGTTGGTGAGTAGATTTAACATCTACAGGGGAATCGCCCGCATGACGTTATGCGTCTGGGCTAGAGATGACTTGACTTGTCGCACATTCTATTTCATATTTTGAATTTGCGCATACACCTTATTGCTTAATTAATTGTTGTGCTTAGACTAGTATCCTTAGGACACTGTACATATTTTTGACGGCTCTTGTTGCACGAGCACTGATTGTATGACACACACACCGTCAATAATTGCCATGTCACGCACAACACCCGTATAGATATAATATTGTTTGGATAGGGACATTAAGACATTGATTCATATTTCTTTATGCATATGACATATAGCATACCTGTATACCTACATGCTTACACATATGCCTTGACATGCTTACATGCTAGTTACCTGTATACCTATAGAGTATTGTACCATTAGCGATAGGTACATACACACTTCATGACATAGCTACAGGTATACCTTGCACACATACTTCACTTATACCCAGGGGGTATATTACATCATTACTTATAGGTAGATGTTGGAGATAGTGCCCTTAGAGTCAATTATTGGATCGTAGGTACGTGATTGCAATGATTGCGGAGGACCTATACCGGTACGACAGTCTTGCTCGAGATGATAGTATGCTATCTGGTTTGCTTTTATCAGTCGTGTACAGGTTCAGGTGACTGATCACTGTTACACTTTGATAGAGACCTTAGGATCTTGCTTTACTACCAACAGTATGATGGCGATCATATACGTAAGAGTTGGGTGGTTTATAAGCATATCCTTAATTGTTGTCCCTAGTCGTGGGAGTTTCGAGACAGGGCATCAATACTCCGGAGTAGACTAGTGTATACAGTCGAGACCCCGACGAGGGGCGGTGGCCGGTCTCACAAGCCACTGGTGTCAGTTGGATCACTTAAGATGTATACAAGTGCTCATTGGGTTATGAGTACACCGGACAGGACTCGCCGGGAACCTGCTAGTTGGTATTATACATATCGTCAGATAGCAGTTCCCTGGTGACATGTGTATAGATTAGTTCTTCGACCTGAGGTCGTCATTTGTCTCGTGTGAGTTCCCACTGTGCTTTGATTTCTACCCTACCACGGCTCAAAGGAGTCGTGCAAACAGGTAGTTTTTGGGTACAGTCCGAGCCACATGGAGGCACGTGAGCGGATCGGCAGGGGATTCGTCTCTCCCGGTATTGGGGGTGAGATCGTGCTGTGTCTAGGAGAGCCATTACACAAAGCCCACGGCCGTGGCAGGAGATTTACTGGTAGGTACTCCAGTAGTATCTCAGGGTGTTTTTAGGCTACACTCCGACACGACTTATACTGCTTTTGGGGGTCTGACGTTACCAGCCCCCTAGGCAGATATGCGATACTCATAGACGAACGGACCGGACTGTATATACATTGTTACTGTTAGGCTCAGTAGGGTTTCCGGATGAGTTCGCTCATCGGCCTCCCTTGAGGTCAGTCCATGGGCAGCCGTTATGCACAGCTAGTGCCGCTAACGGCTTGTGGTTAAACCCACTTCCAGGGTACTGACGAGTCATTAGAGTCCCCCACAGAAAGTTTCCAAAGTTCGGGCGAAACGTTGTAGAGGCCGTATGGTTTTATGGCAGGGTTCGGAAAATGCACGTGCGTTTACGCACGTGTCATTTTTCGGGCAGATAATACTGGTGGGCTTTGGTTTAAACCGGATCCAAGTATTATATTAAGTAGATATAATATCTTTGTCTCAGTTGCATTTGTATTCGGTCGTAATACAAATGCGGGTATAGTTATACAGTTACGGGGTTATCCTGAAATTCGTTTCGGGATCGCTTTTGGAAGTTGCCAGTTTCCAGTTTTCTATCGCCCGTATTTAACATTTGGTTAAATACGGATTTATCTTTTCTTGAGATGAGTATGGAAGTTTCTAGAAGCTTCTGGAAGGTTCTAGAAATGATGATAAGGCTTGTGAGTCATTAGTGCATTTAATGATTCAAGTAATGCATGATGACTAGGTTAAGTGATTCATCCTTTGCTTTTAATGAGTTCATACTAAGTGTTGTATGACCTATTCTTTCTTTAAATGCTATGGTCACTCTCCCCTCTCTTACACTCACCCCCCCACCTCCTTAAAGTGGCCGGCCCCTCCCCTCTCACTCATCCACTTGATAGATTCATTTTTGAGAGAAGAAGACTATGTTTTTGGATGTATGGAAATTTGATAACTCATTTCTCATTCCATTTCATTTCGAGTGGCAACTTCATTAACCGATCGTCCATGGCTTTGGACAAAGTGAGACAAAATATTCTACTCATTCTCTATATCAATCTTGGTCGTATCTTTTAGCAAACTTGACGACCGAGTTGCCTCGAGTCAGAGGCGGGAGCCCGTTTAAAGATCCGTTGACGTGGTGCCACCTGGACGAGGAGATCGGAGATCGACGAGAACGGAGCAGCCGCAACAGAGCGTGGGATGATGGTTAAATAACGAAGGACCCGGATCGTTCGGTATAACCTTTCTACCCTCTTTACTGTTTGTTAGTTTAGCAATAATGGCAGATCCGGGTTATAGTATACGATAGAGCCAGTTAAAAAAAATTTGTTCCGCATTTGGCGTCTGTTAGACGGCCGGGGCGCAACCGTAGACTTATAGTAGATACATATACCTTGCTATACCTTTATGTTTACACATATATCTGGTTATAGCTACATGTTTACCTTTACTTGATGTTATTTAGAATTGGAGAAAATAGGAACCGCATGATATTTTATATTAACTTGTTGCAGTTAATTAGCGGCTTTCCCTTTATATGCTTTCATTACAGTTTTATGTTGCCTATATTATATTCATGCATTTTCGAATTGAGATATGGATTTTTCATGATGTTTTCTGGATTTGGGGACCGTGGGAGTTCATGAAATTATGCATTATTTGAAAAACCCGGTTTCCCTTGATATGATATTTCAGCAGCCACCATGAGATTTATCTGTTCAGATATATATATACCCCACGCGAGGAACGGAAGGGTCCGTGTGCGGGTACATAGTGGGGCCCGGAGGTACCCCGGGGCAAGAATCTCAGTGAGGAGATGAGTTAGTGGGGGAACTATATTTTCCGGTGACATTACCAATGACTCGGCGGTTATCATGGGGATACCGACGGGAGTTATGTGCGTATGGATGCGTCGAGAGGAGAGAGTCAAAGCTAGGCACTTGAGCTTTCGGGATAGCGTATGATACGTACCTATCAGGGGGTCATTCTTGGTGACAGCACCTGATAGATCAGCATTTTTGTGTCGATGCTTGACACATTGGTTTCATGATATTTCTTTTTACTCCTAAGTATATATAACAGTGGAATGGGACGTTGTTATATATGCCTTTACACCAATATTAGTGGAATGGGACGCTAATATATGTGTATTGATATCAATATATATACATCATCATATTTATTCATGCAAATATATTTAGGATGTTAGAGATTTATTTGATATTGGATTTGGGATATAGGTGATTCATTTGATATTGGATACAGGATATATATGAGATTTATTCGATATTGTACATTAAGGATTTGTGAGACTTATATGATATGAGAGCCAATTTGGGGACTGATTTGGGGAAATTGGGATTTGGATTGTCTTGATGGAGTTTGATCCTACCACGATGTCAGGATTCCGTGGAAATGACATGTTTCATTCCATACTCCACATTTATTGTTTATGCACTATTTCATGTATTAGTATCACCTGATAGAGTACCTGTTGCATATATACATTGTCATATTATCGCTTCATGTATTAGTTGTACCTGATAGAGTACCTTACATGATTGTTGCATACAGATTGTCATATTACTGCTTCATGTATTAGTGATACCTGCTAGTGTACCTTTCAAGACTATTGCACACATACGACTTTTTTTGCTATTAGTTGCTTATGTTAGATTCGCGCTGTACGTGCATACTTGCGATTACAAGCATATGTTATTTACTATTCACAAGTTGGCAACTGTTAGGTCCACGTTGCCCACCCCGGTGCTTACGGGGAGGCGGAAAACATAATAAAAAACGGATTTTTATCGACTTAGGCAACATGGACCGAGCTTGTGAGGATCTTTGCTAAACAAAAACTAGCTAAAACAAACTAACAACTAGCTAAGTTGTAGAAAGGTTATACCTTGAGCTCGAAGTCCTTCTCTCCTTGCTCGTCGGAATGGTAGAAAGACCTCACCTTGCTTGTCTTCTTCCGTTAAAGAAGGATCCACCCGAAAGCCTCGACCTTTAGCTTCAACTCCAAGCTAGGAGTGACTAGAGTGCAAGAAATGCTAAGACTTGAACCCTAGAAGAGAGTAGAGAAGATCAAGTGAAGGTTTTTCTCAAGCTTTTTGTTTCTCAACACATGAGAAGGAGAGAGCTTGAGGGAGAGGATGAGCAAGAGAGAGAAATGATATGAGATAATGAATAATTAGTGAGCCATTCTCACTAATATGTGTGTAATATTTTAATTCCATAATTAGCTAGAAAATTGTCATGGTTTAATCAAGAGGTGACCATTATCATTTCAATATTAATGCAAATTGCAAGGATCAAAGAGCATCTTCCAAATGAAATGATTATGGTCAAGTTGTCAACATGGTCAACAAGTCAATGAAGTCAAATAGTCAACAACAACAACCATGCACAATTATTAAGCTAATTATCAATTAACAATAATACACACAAAAGCAATAGGGTTAATAAAATGACAATAGTCATTAACCCTAAACAAGGTCCTCTCCCTCAATCTCAAGCAACTGTGCATACGCACCCGCATTCGTGATCCGAGGAACACGAATACACTGAGAAAAACCAATCACAAATCATATACTAGGATCCGGCTTAAACCAAAGCCCGCTAGTATAAACTGTCCGGACAGCAAACATGCACAAGTGCGCGGATGCGAACGAACCCTGTCGCAAAACCATGCGACCTCTACTCATTTTGCCTAAAGGCGAATAGCTCTCTGTGTGGGACTCTAAAGACTCGACACTACGCTGGCAGTGGGTTTAACCACAGACCACAAGCGGCACTAGCTGTACGTAACGGTCCCCAGGTAGATGTCGATAAGAAGACTGACGAGGTGAACCCCATCTGCACTCCTACTGAGCCTGTATGTGACAGTCTCCGTACAGTCCGGTCTGTTCGTCTGATACATCGCATGGCAGGCCTAGGGGGGCGGTGAACGTCAGTCCCCTAATAGCGGTACAAGTCGTGTCGGAGTGTAGCCCAATACACCCTGAGATACCACTGGAACCTACCAGTAGATCTCGCTTGCCCTGGCCAGGGACTACTTGTTTAATGGCTCTCCTAGACACAGCGCGATGTCAACCCCCAAAACCGGGAGAGACGAATCCTGTCTAACCGTCACTGCCTCCAAGTGCTTCGGAACTGCTCCCAACTACTACCTGTTTGCACGACTCAGTAGAGCCGTGGTAGGGTAGTAATCAAAGAACAGTGGGAACACACTCGAGGCGAAGTGATAGTGTCAAGTCAGCGGACTAAGCTGTACTCATGTCACCTGGGAACGGATAACTGACGATAGGTATATTACCAACCAACAGTTCCCGACGAGTCCTGTCCAGTGTACTCGTAACCTAACGAGCACCCGCATACTATCCCAAGTACAACGTACTAACGGCTGTGGGACAGATCGTCTCCCACACTGGGATGAGAAGCGCATACGCTAGTCTACTCCGGAGTATCGATGCCCTGTCTCGATAGTCCAACGACCAGGGACCTGTATAAGGATGTGCTTATAGATTACCCAGCCCCCACGAGTGTGATCGCCATCACAACGCCGGTAATCAAGCAAAGATCCTAAGGGCTCTACTAATGCGTATAGGTGATATAATAAATAAACACACATGTACACATTAAAGCAGAGACAAACCAAGTAGCATACTACTATATTGAGCAAGATTGTCTGTACAACTGTGAATATCCCAAGCTTCCATCAAGTAATATACATACTAGTATGATACAGTAATGGCCTCTAGGGCATATACACTAACAATCTCCTACTTGCACTAAGGCCATGTACTGGCGTATCGAAGACCTATCATCTCGATCAGCCGCTCGAACTGAGTCTGGGGCAAAGCCTTCGTGAATGGGTCCGCAGTGTTGTCCTTTGTGTCCACTCTCCGCACCTCGATCTCCTGTCGATCAATGATCTCCCTGATCAGGTGATACCTCCTTAAGATGTGCCTGGATTTCTGATAGGACCTTGGTTCCTTCGCTAAAGCTATAGCCCCATTGTTATCGCAATACAAAGGTATTGGGTCAACAATGGACGGAACCACCTGAAGTTCACTAATGAACTTCTTAATCCAAACCGCCTCTTTTGCGGCATCGCTTGCAGCAATGTATTCAGCCTCCATCGTCGAGTCTGCGACGGTATCCTGCTTGGAACTCCTCCAACATACCGCCCCTCCGTTGAGGGTAAACACAAAACCCGACACGGACTTGCTGTCATCTTTGTCACTCTGGAAGCTTGAATCGGTAAAGGACTCGACCCTGAGGTCTCCATTACCGTAAACCAGGAACATCTCCTTAGTCCTTCTTAGGTACTTGAGAATGTTCTTCACTGCTGTCCAGTGGTCCTCCCCTGGGTCTGACTGATACCGGCTTACCGTGCTCAACACGTAAGCTACATATGGTCTTGTACATAGCATCGCATACATTATAGATCCTACCGCCGAAGCGTAGGGTATAGTGCTCATGCGAACCCTCTCCTCGTCAGTCTTAGGAGACATCTTCTTGGAGAGGGTAATTCCGTGCAATGCGGGTATGTTACCGCGCTTGGAACCCTCCATACTAAATCTCTTTAGTACGGTCTCTATGTACCTGGACTGTGAAAGTCCCAACAGTTTCTTGGATCTATCTCTATAGATCTTGATCCCCAGAATGTACGAGGCATCACCCAGGTCCTTCATGGAGAACCTTTGTGACAAAAACATCTTGACCGATTGTAGCATAGGAATGCCATTTCCTATCAAAAGAATGTCGTCCACATACAAGACTAGGAATACGACAGTTCGTCCTACAATCTTCTTATATACACAGGGTTCATCTTCGTTCTTGATGAAATCAAATTCCTTGATTGCCTCATCAAAATAGATGTTCCAGCTCCGCGATGCCTGCTTTAATCCATAAATGGATTTAAGCAACTTGCACACCTTTCCGCTGCTCCCACTGTCTACGAAACCTTCTGGTTGATCCATGTAAACGCACTCTTCCAAACAACCGTTTAGGAAAGCCGTTTTAACATCCATCTGCCAGATTTCATAGTCATGGAAGGCAGCAATGGCAAGTAGGATCTGAATGGATTTGAGCATAGCCACCGGAGAAAAAGTTTCGTCATAGTCCAAACCAGGTCTCTGACGAAAACCTTTTGCAACGAGTCTAGCTTTATAGGTTTCCACCTGCCCATCTACACCAAGTTTCCTTTTGTAGATCCATTTGCATCCAACGGGTTTTACCCCAGGTGGAGCAATATCCAAGGTCCACACTTTATTGGCGTACATGGACTCCATTTCGGATTGCATTGCTTCCTGCCACTTATCAGAGTCCCTATTGATAATGGCCTGCCTGAAACTGGTAGGGTCATCTTCTTCCAAGATGCAATTCTCTCGATCCCCGTCAATGAGAAAACCGTAGTATCTCTCGGGCGGATGAGAAATCCTACCAGATCTGCGGAGTGGCTGAGGTTCGTCTGGGGTTATTGAATCCTGAGGTTCTGTCAAATTTTCAGTTTCAGTTTGTGGTCGCTGAATTTCTTCTAATTCTACCGTGCTCCCACTAATTTCTTTTGCAAGAAACTCCGTTTCTAAGAAAACGGCATGCTGAGCAACAAACACCTTCTGTTCCTCGGTGTGGTAGAATAGATATCCATAACCATTCCTTGGATATCCCACAAACTTACATAAAACTGACCGTGCCTCTAGTTTATCTGGTTTATGCGTTTTCACATAAGCCGGACAACCCCATATCTTAGATCTTTTAAGATATGGCCTCTTTCCATTCCATATCTCGAATGGAGTCTTAGGCACTGATTTAGACGGAACATCATTCAATAGGTATGCTGCTGTCAATAGCGCATGTCCCCAAAATGAAAGAGGCAACTAGGCATTACTCATCATGGAGCGAACCATATCCAGTAGGGTACGATTCCTCCGCTCCGAAACACCGTTGTGCTGTGGTGTATAAGGAGGAGTAAGCTGAGAGAGAATACCATTCTCTTTTAAGTAATCTAGGAATTCCGTGCTTAAGTACTCCCCTCCCCTGTCAGACCGGAGGATCTTGATACTTTTGCCTGTCTGGTTCTCTACTTCGTTTCTGAATTTCTTGAATTTCTCAAAAGCTTCAGATTTGTGTTTCATCAGATACACATATCCGAACCTAGAGAGATCGTCAGTGAATATGATGAAGTACGAGAACCCACCCCTTGCATGTATAGACATCGGACCGCATACATCACTATGTACGAGTCCCAAGAGCTCGGTTGCTCTTTCTCCATGTCCGGTGAACGGAGATTTGGTCATCATCCCTTTGAGACAAGACTGACAAGTTCCATAAGATGAAAACTCGAACGCATTCAAGAGTCCATCTTTATGCAACTTACTCAGTCTTTTCTCTCCGATATGACCAAGTCTACAATGCCACAAGTAGGATTCATTCGTATCTGAATTCTTCCTCTTGCGAGTGTTTTGTATATTGAGAACTGTATTCTGATTTAGAACGTAGATACCATTACACAGTGTACCCTCTGCAACCAGTACCTTATGAAGGTAAATGTTCATGATATTCTTTTCAAGAACAAAGTTATATCCATCTTTATCGAGTAAAGACACTGATATGATGTTGCAAACCATGGAGGGTACATAGTAGCAATCGTTCAAAATCATAGTCTTGCCATTTGGCAATACTAGGTGATATTCACCGACGGCTGCCGCATAAACTTGTGCTCCGTTCGCTACTCTGAGCGACATATCACCCGATGCAACTTTCCTACTTTTTCTCAGTCCCTGTAATAAATTACAGATATGAGATCCTGATCCGGTATCAAGTACCCAGAAGGTAGGGCTGACCGTAAAACAGTTCTCAATTACAAGAACACCTGAAGTAGATGCAAAACCATGCTTCTTCTTCGACTGGGTATCCTGGAAATCCATACAATCCCCTTTCCCATTCTCATACTCATGACTGTTGTCACAAGTTAGAGCTGAACCAACTTTCCCCAGTCCCGAATAAGAATTCGGATCGGTCAAGCAATACATTTTATTATCTTGATTAGGGCGTGAAAAGGTTGCTGCCTGGAGAGAGAGAAAAGAAACACTCAGCGTATGCTCGTGCAAGATTAGATTGGTTTATTAATTTATCTAACCAGGATGTCTCCCACTGTTTCTTCAAATCCTTCTTAAAACCTTTTAAAAAAAAAAAGAAGAACTAGCCGGGTTTTAATTCACGTCACAAAACTTGCTTAACCTTTCAGCCAGGCTAGTGTCGGTACTTCGAGGGATGTTTTCCAACGCTTTCGCGAAGTTCCTTAATTAAAGAACCTCTTTTTCCTGGGGGCGTAACCCCGCTAACACCTTTCTAGACACCTACTAGGTTTATAGCATTGATCGTTAAGTGAAATAATCTCCCGAGAGTAAACCAACTCATCAGTGGGATCGGGATCCAACTGTCATTGTGTGATAACCTAGATGGAATCCACTCTAGTCACCACACTCCAGAAGGTATGCTAAATCTGCAAGTTTCAGTTCTTTTGAAACTCCCGATGTGGTTTTTGCCCCTAACGGTTCATGACCTTGACTAGGTCAACAAGCCATAAACTGTTAGACAAGTTCCACCCGTCATAATCCTGATTGCATTAGACCCACCCGTACGTGCCCTTGACTAGGTCAACAAGGCCGCACGACTGTCCTAACCAATCACATTTGCAATCCACAGAAAAATATTATTTAGCTACCGTTCACTACGCCTTGACTAGGTCAACAAACGCAGCACGAATACTGAATAATATTATTCCAAAATGACGGAGGGCTAAGGCTGGGTTTTTGGCGAAAAACCCGTTAACGTAATGAACTTGATATCGTTGAAGGAACATGATTGCACCCTTTTTGAAAATATAGTGGCGAAAACTTTTGCTAAAGAGGTCACTCCCTGTGAAGGGATCTCGGCTCTTTCCTCGTCGAATGAGGTGCAGGATATTCCAAACTGAATACCTCGATGCAAAGCAAGCATAATCGACTATAGTGAAGTTATTACCCTGACGCAAACTTTTGTCCAAGGGGTCACTCCCGGTGAAGGGATCTCGGCCCTTGCCTCGTCGACTGAGGTGCTGGGCATTCACAACCGAATACCGCTATGCAAAACAAAAATGAATGTCCTTGCAATAACAGCTTTTTGAAAAATTGTTCCAACAACGTCTTTTAGGTTTATTTTCTTGCATTAGTTCTTTTAATGCGTCCCATCATTTAATCCTACCATTGCAGAAAACAACCAAAATATGACGTACGCTTATGCCATTCGCATTCGCCACGGGGCCCCGTCATCACCCGTTAGGTTACTTAACTAACGACAGAGCGGGGGCTAGGCTAGCGCGGCTGTAAAACATAAGCAACGCCTAAATAGTTATTATATATAAATATATAGCAATGATAGACATTACAGATCACAGATGAATACATTGGATATACTAGGAATCCGCAATGCGTTCGAGCCTGCAACGTAAAGCGGATTACACGGTCGCGGTGAATAGCCAATACCCCACCCAAGACCCCTACGGGTGCGGCAAACTACCCGCCAAGCACCCGAAGCGAAGCAACCTCCCTCACCACCGTGAGTAGGCCACTCGGCACTTCGAGATACCCGGTAGTTTGTGCACCCCCTCCATGGGTCTATCCTAGGAGCAAAAACAGTAAAAAGAATTATACAATGACGGCTACAACCCCGACCCGGTTGTGCGGCCATACAAATAATATTATTACATCAATTTACATTTACAATGAATGAAAGAAAACAAAATCTCATCTCACATCCACCCCGGCTATTCACCCGCGACAATCCAATCCATTCATATCCACAAACCAATAACAATCACAGATCACAGAGATGTATAACCCCGACTAATCGACTTATAGCTATTAGCCGACGTTCAATACATACAAGCATCACATATATAACCGATATAGTTAAAGTGTAGTGAAGTTCCGAAAAATACGGATTTATAGGCCCCCAAAAGTAAATTTTAGTTCTGGAAAATCTGGGCACATATAACATATCCTAAAAATCCCAAAACCAACACAGAAACACACTGCACCAAAAACGATGCAGAGAGGGGACAAGACGGCCGCGCTTCCGCGGCAGGAGCTTCCTCTTGCCGCGGATCCGCGCTCCTCTGATCTCCTCTCTGGTTCGTATTTGGTGGTTTTTCACACAAAACCCTGAGATAATTTTTGGTATATAACAAATGTCATTTTGACCAGAAAAAAAATTAACTGAAACTTGGGTTTTGCAAAGTTTGGTTTTTGGATTTTCCGGTTTAGAAACTTCGTTACACTTCACTACCTAGCTAGTTTAAGTTTAGTTAGGCTCTGATACCACTGTTAGGTCCACGTTGCCCACCCCGGTGCTTACGGGGAGGCGGAAAACATAATAAAAAACGGATTTTTATCGACTTAGGCAACATGGACCGAGCTTGTGAGGATCTTTGCTAAACAAAAACTAGCTAAAACAAACTAACAACTAGCTAAGTTGTAGAAAGGTTATACCTTGAGCTCGAAGTCCTTCTCTCCTTGCTCGTCGGAATGGTAGAAAGACCTCACCTTGCTTGTCTTCTTCCGTCAAAGAAGGATCCACCCGAAAGCCTCGACCTTTAGCTTCAACTCCAAGCTAGGAGTAACTAGAGTGCAAGAAATGCTAAGACTTGAACCCTAGAAGAGAGTAGAGAAGATCAAGTGAAGGTTTTTCTCAAGCTTTTTGTTTCTCAACACATGAGAAGGAGAGAGCTTGAGGGAGAGGATGAGCAAGAGAGAGAAATGATATGAGATAATGAATAATTAGTGAGCCATTCTCACTAATATGTGTGTAATATTTTAATTCCATAATTAGCTAGAAAATTGTCATGGTTTAATCGAGAGGTGACCATTATCATTTTAATATTAATGCAAATTGCAAGGATCAAAGAGCATCTTCCAAATGAAATGATTATGGTCAAGTTGTCAACATGGTCAACAAGTCAATGAAGTCAAATAGTCAACAACAACAACCATGCACAATTATTAAGCTAATTATCAATTAACAATAATACACACAAAAGCAATAGGGTTAATAAAATGACAATAGTCATTAACCCTAAACAAGGTCCTCTCCCTCAATCTCAAGCAATTGTGCATACGCACCCGCATTCGTGATCCGAGGAACACGAATACACTGAGAAAAACCAATCACAAATCATATACTAGGATCCGGCTTAAACCAAAGCCCGCTAGTATAAACTGTCCGGACAGCAAACATGCACAAGTGCGCGGATGCGAACGAACCCTGTCACAAAACCATGCGACCTCTACTCATTTTGCCTAAAGGCGAATAGCTCTCTGTGTGGGACTCTAAAGACTCGACACTACGCTGGCAGTGGGTTTAACCACAGACCGCAAGCGGCACTAGCTGTACGTAACGGTCCCCAGGTAGATGTCGATAAGAAGACCGACGAGGTGAACCCCATCTGCACTCCTACTGAGCCTGTATGTGACAGTCTCCGTACAGTCCGGTCTGTTCGTCTGATACATCGCATGGCGGGCCTAGGGGGGCGGTGAACGTCAGTCCCCTAATAGCGGTACAAGTCGTGTCGGAGTGTAGCCCAATACACCCTGAGATAACACTGGAACCTACCAGTAGATCTCGCTTGCCCTGGCCAGGGACTACTTGTGTAATGGCTCTCCTAGACACAGCGCGATGTCAACCCCCAATACCGGGAGAGACGAATCCTGTCTAACCGTCACTGCCTCCAAGTGCTTCGGGACTGCTCCCAACTACTACCTGTTTGCACGACTCAGTAGAGCCGTGGTAGGGTAGTAATCAAAGAACAGTGGGAACACACTCGAGGCGAAGTGATAGTGTCAAGTCAGCGGACTAAGCTGTACTCATGTCACCTGGGAACTGATAACTGACGATAGGTATATTACCAACCAACAGTTCCCGACGAGTCCTGTCCAGTGTACTCGTAACCTAACGAGCACCCGCATACTATCCCAAGTACAACGTACTAACGGCTGTGGGACAGACCGTCTCCCACACTGGGATGAGAAGCGCATACGCTAGTCTACTCCGGAGTATCGATGCCCTGTCTCGATAGTCCAACGACCAGGGACCTGTATAAGGATGTGCTTATAGATTACCCAGCCCCCACGAGTGTGATCGCCATCACAACGCCGGTAATCAAGCAAAGATCCTAAGGGCTCTACTAATGCGTATAGGTGATATAATAAATAAACACACATGTACACATTAAAGCAGAGACAAACCAAGTAGCATACTATTATATTGAGCAAGATTGTCTGTACAACTGTGAATATCCCAAGCTTCCATCAAGTAATATACATACTAGTATGATACAGTAATGGCCTATAGGGCATATACACTAACAGCAACTCACCCCCGTTGTGCCACAGTGTTTGCAGGTTGTTCCCCAGAGTAGTCGAGGCAAGCTATTCATCTATCTTATCATCTTTTGCTGCGGATACCGCATCAGCTCACAGTGTGCAGTTTGCTTAGGTGGGTTTTGTGGTTATTCGTTATTGTATTGTATATTCGTTGTATCCTTGTACTCTCAATCTACTATTTTCATGTTGATTTAGAGACTTGGTGAGGACGATATTGTATATTGTTTTGTAACTGAGCTGTCTATTATACAGTTTCAATTTTATCGTATTTTATTTCTTCGCTACGGCGTCGTATATCTGCTGTGGTGTTTGTTTTCCGCCGTTGGGCGTGGATTTTCTCCCGTTGGGGATGCTTTACTTTATATTTTTGTTGTACCCATTTTTGGGGTTGGTTTTTACAAAGGAGGTGCTGCCGAAATTTTCAAGAAAGTAAATTGGACTTAAAGAATTTATACTTGAGATTTTCAAAAGATTAAACAATGTTTCTTATATTTTCTTGTCTTTTAATGGTTTAGATTTCTAGGTTTTGTCTTTCTTTTACTGCGTAACGCCTGTAGACGTTGCGTAGTATTAGGGCCGTCACGTGCCAATTTCGACTCATGACAAAGTTGGTATCAGAGCGCTAGCTTTTACCTTTCGGAGTATAGAATGACCTTGGTATGATGGAGTAGGTAGCTTAAGCAGAGTAACGTACTGTTTGTATGTCCGCGGCATACTCACGATGCAGTACTCCGCCTAAAGTGACCTAAGTACAAATTGCTTGAAATTCCTTCTTTGATGACATATCCTTGTGATTCGATTTCCGTGTTCATATCGAATCTTATTTCTATTTATATCCTTTGCCGCCGATGACTATGGGGACTCAGAGTGATGCAGCGAGGGTCGAGGTCAGGATTGACTCGGGTAGGACGAGGACTGACCAGGATGGCACGCTCGTTGCACAGGAGCAGATAGATCCGCCTTCGACAGATAGTATCGCTAGGCTTGTGGTAGAGATGCGGGACATGCGCTAGACAATGAGTTCATTGGTTGAGGCCGTTCGAGCGCAGCGACAGGAGGTTGTCACTCCTGTTACCCCGTTGTTCCTTGCAATCAGCATGCAGCATTCCGTCACCTACACAGCACCAGTGGATGCAGCCCCATTTGACGAGACACGTCTTCCTGAGACTTTGGGAGTTCCGGAACAGTGGAGGACTCGTACAAATGTACCAGCTCAAAGACAGAAGCTTAGTCGTCGAGACAGATTTCATGACCGTCGCGGGAGTAGCAGAGGCTTGGGACGAGGACAGTCGTTCAGCTCTCATCCCCAGGAGGGTCAGCAGTCATCGCGTGGATGTTTTCGATGCGGGAGCTTTCATCACTTCGTCAGACATTGTTCCTTAGCACCGCGTCAGGCTTATGTGCGGAGAGTTCGTGGTCGCAGAGGATTCACTCAGAGGGGACATGTTGGCAGAGAAGGATTTCAACCTGTTGCGGGTAGGGGGCAGACACGAGAGTTTACTTCTACTCATCGGGACGCGCGGGCGTCCAATGCATAGTTTTCAGGTATTCTAAATTAGTATGTTCTGTTGATCTACTTGTTTGTTTTATACACTTGTGCCATGGTTGGGACGAGAGCCGGTTAACTAGATCGGCCGTTTGTTGTGTTAACTTCTGTCAGCGATTCTTTCGTTGCGCGACACGTAATTCAGTCGTGTGCTAATCGGATAGGAGATAGAGATTCGTCCGTCGTTTTGATCCTTCTAGAGATGTTGGATTTGACGTTCTCCTGGGCACGGGCTGGTTACTTACGTGCTATGCGTCTGTGGACTGCCGTGAGAAAACAGACAAGGTTTGTTTTCCCGGCAAGTCAGTTCTTGTTGTGCATGGGAGGGCAGTGGTGCCGCCTCACACAGCTTGAATCCAGCCTTTTTCGCTTGTCGGATTTTGAGGAGAAGATGTAGAGGATTCTTGGTGTTCATTCGTGTTACCGGATCTACGGTGAGTTGTTGGACCGGGTTCCCTTCGTGCTAGAGTCTTCCGACGTTGTTCCAGATGAGCTGGCGGAGCTTAGGGAGCTTAAGGATCAGCTGCAGAGTTGTTTGTTGGAGGGCTTGTTCGTCTGTGTGTTTCGCTTTGGGGAGCTCCTATGCTGTTTGTCAAGGAGAAAGGCGACAGTGAGGTTTTGTATTGATGGATCGTCAATCGAACCGGCTTACGGTGCGGATAGGTATCTTTTACCTCGAATTGACGATTTCTTCAATCAGCTCCAGAGTGCGAGACTTTTTCTAAGTTTGTTTGGGATCAGGTCATCATTGGTTGCGGGTTCGGAGTGATGACATTCCGAAGACTGCTTTTTTTGCGTGCTACGGGCTTTGTGTGTTTTGGTGGTGTCATTGGACTCACCAATGCCCTAGTAGCATTCGTAGATATGATGAACCAGATTTCTTCAGGCCGTTCCTCGACCAGTTATTGTTGTGTTATTGATGACATTCTGGTCTATTCAATGTGTCGTGAGGAACAGGAGCAGCACTTGACGATTTATTTTGCAGACATTGAGAGAGCGCCAGCTGTTTGCTAGATTCTTGGAGTGTTCCTTCAGGCTTGTTTGTGTTGACTCCTAGGTCTTGTAGTTACGGGAGACGGTTTTTGTATGGTCCCGAGGGAGATCTAGGCCGTACATATTTGGCCCAGACTTGTGTACGGACGGAGTTCCGCAGATCTTTGGGCTTAGCAGGTTGTTACCGCCGTTTCGTGCAGTATTACTAGTGTATCGCTGCACCGTTGACTGGACTGACCGGAAAGGAGGTTCCTTTTTCTTTAGACAGAGGCATGCGTGCGGAGTTTTCGGCAGTTGAAGACCCGGTTAACAACTGCATCAGTTCTTTCTTTGCTTCTGGTTCGGGCGACCTTGTTGTTTAACTGTGATGTTTCGCGAGTGGGGTTCGACTGTGTACTGAGGTGACACTATAGAGTTATCGCTTTTACTTCCCGACAGTTGGAGGTAGTACGAGCAGGATATCCCACTCATGATCTGGAGATGGCCGCGGTGGATTTGTGTTGGAAATTTGGGAAACACTACTTGTCCGGAGAGTCGTGGCAGATTTTCACGGACCACCAGAGCTTAATGTATATCTTCCTGCAGCGGATTTTGATTGTTGAGATAGTCTTCTGCAGATTTACTGTTCTTGTTCGATCGTTGAGTACAACTTAAGTTCGCCTCTACTGAGGGGACAACTTGCTCATGTCCGCGCCCGACCACTTTTCCTTAATCGCTTTCGCGAAGCACTACCCGCCGATGCTCGTTCGTCAGAGATACTTGAGCATACTTGGCTGGGTAATGATTCGGAGTCCTTGATTTGTGACCAAGGTGTGCTACGTTTAGGGACGCGTTTGTGTACCTGTTGCTGATGGGCAGAGACGCGAAATCCTGGAGCAGGCACATCAGTCAACTTTCGGTGTTCATTCAAGTTCCACCTATTTGTAGCGTGACTTATGAGATAGTTACGGGTGGGCAGGGGTGAAGAGTGAAGTTTCGGATTTCGTTTCAGGGTGTCTGTCTTGTTGCGTGCTAAGGTTGAGCGTCTGAGACCTGTTGGAGAGTTGCAACCTTTAACCGTTCCGGAGTGGGAATGGGAGCAGGTCTCCATGAATATTCGTTATGGCGTCTAACCAGGTTTAGTCAGTGTGTGACTCCATTCGGATGCTAGTTTTCCGGTTATACTCGGGTTCCTCAGTTGTTCTTTGTTAAGTTTGTGTGTTGCATGGAGTTCCTTCATGGATCGTATCCAATGAAGGCACCCTGTCTGCTTGCCGTCTTGGGTAGGAGCTTCAGGAAGCCTTGGGTACTGGTTGAGCTTTAGCTCCACCTTTCCATCCGCAGGATGATGGTTTTTTGAGAGCGGGCTATACCGACTCTAGAGGATATACTTGTGCATGCGTACTAATTGTTGTTGGCTGTGGGGATCGTCACTTGCCATTGTTAGGGTTCTCCTTCGATAGCAGTTATCAGGAGGCACTCCAATTGGCAACCTTTAAGTTTAGTTGTTAGGTCGTGTCGATCTCCAGTCTGTTTTCTGACTCTGCGTAAGTAGGATTTTTGGACCCCAGCTAGTCTAAAGATTTCGGAGATGATCCAGTTGGTTCAGATCAGAATGAGAGTAGCCCTGTGCAGACAGAGGTCTTATGCCGACCGTAGTGGTCGCAGACTTGAGTTCGCAGTGGGAGATCATGTATTCCTACGGGATTTTCCGATGAATGACGTGTTGAGTTTTGGGAAGGATTGTAGGTCCTTTTGAGATCCTTGAAGCGAGTTGGTCCGTTGCCTATAATTTGGCACGTCCGCCCAGATTTTGAGTATTCACCCCGTATTCCTTATGTCGATACTTCGCAATTACCTTCATGACCTTTTTCACATGATTCAGCATCAGACCAATTAGCTTGGATGCGATCTTTCGTTCACCAGCAGCCGCTAGTTATAGTGGATCAGCAGGTGGAGGAACTTCGGTCAAGGGTCTTGCCGTCTGTGAGGGTTCTTTGGCGTAGCTGTATAGTGAAGTGATCACTTGGCAAGCTGCTTGCGAGATTTGGGAGTTTTGTACTCATCTTCTAGAAGGTACGCGTAGATGAATTTTAATTCGGGGACCGAATTTCTTTAAGGGGGGAAGATTGTAACGTTTCAGAAATCGTTTTGCGAATTTTTCCGTTTTAGGGCAAAATTGTCGGTATTTTCGGTTTTAACCTGATTTCGATCAAACGTCCGTAGAAATTTGTCGGCACCTATTTTTGCTAAGATAAAGCTAGTGCTCGAACGTTGGGGGTATTTGGGAGGTTTTGGTTCAGATAGAATTTTTCCCAAATGAAATATTATTTTAGCCGGTAAAATATGCACGTAAATCGGGAAATTTCTTCTAAATGAAAATTCTTGGAAATCATCACTACAATTATTTTAGAACCTTGTTTTTAAATATCTAGATATTTTTTGGTCAATGGAATTAAATTTTTAAAAAGAAAAGAAAAAGAAAGGTGGCAAAATGCATTTAATGAAGCATTTATTGTATTTTTACAAGAACTTTCTTCACTAAAATTCATAAAAATACC
This sequence comes from Agapanthus africanus, assembly GCA_030015575.1. Classification (NCBI taxonomy): domain Eukaryota; kingdom Viridiplantae; phylum Streptophyta; class Magnoliopsida; order Asparagales; family Amaryllidaceae; genus Agapanthus; species Agapanthus africanus. The sequence continues at coordinate 125,684,264 of JASDDO010000004.1, read as the reverse complement.
CCTTTCACCTCCTTGGCCGGCCCCTCTCTCCCCCTTGCTTCCCTTGTACTTCCTCACTCAATTTTCTTCATTTCTAGCCAAAATAAATCATGAAAAATCCAAATAAATTCACAAAAATTCAAATAGAATCATTTTCCTTCATTTCCTTAACCCTAAACCATGCTTTGTTCTTCATAAAGTCTTGATTTTGGAGGCTAATCTTGGTTTTCTTTTTGAAAGTTTTTGAATCCTTTTGAGGTATAAAACCCTAACCCTAATCTCTAATTGTTAAGTGTAAATCTTTATGCTAGCTTAATTAGATGTTAATTTAAGCTTTAAATTTCATGTTTCAAAATTCTAGAAATGGTTTTTGATATTCAAGTTAAGGTTAATGCTTGATTTAAGTGTTTAATGTTTTATTGAAGTGTTAATTTGTGATTAGGAAAAAGCTTAACATAGTAGAAAATATTAATTATTGTTAATGAATACTTTGTTTAATTATGTTATATTGCTTACTAGGTTTTTGCTAAAACTTATTTTGCAAGTGTTAAAAATATAGAATTGGTTTTGATAGCTTAGTTAAGCTATTATAAGATGTTTGAAATCGCTAAAAATGTGTTAGCTTGATTCTACTGTGAAATATTGCAATAAGTTGTTTTCTAGGTTTCGGGTTTTTTCCGACGTGGGTTCGATTAGTCGTTTCGAGATTATATCTATTATATTCCTCGTATTTTATTATGTTGTGTTGCGCCATCGGGACGATCGGAGTCTAGACTTGGTGTTTCGTAGTTTAGCGACCCTAGTTACTGTTTTTGGCTGATGTCGTGCGCGATTGATGCGCTAAGTGCGAAGTGCATTTTTCAGGGCGTTATCCTTGCGTTTCGTTGTCTTTTCATCGTTTCAGGATATTTAGCTTATGTGATGTGTTTTTGAAATTTTCGGTTCGCATGCGGTGACTTCGGACGTTGCGACGAAGGGAAAACAGGTGGTAGGCTTCACTTAGCCAGGAGCGTTGGTGAGTAGATTTAACATCTACAGGGGAATCGCCCGCATGGCGTTATACGTCTGGGCTAGAGATGACTTGACTTGTCGCACATTCTATTTCGTATTTAGAATTTGCGCATACAACTTGTTGCTTAATTAATTTTTGTTCTTAGACTAGTACCCTTAGGACACTGTACATATTATTGACGGATCTTGTTGCACGAGCACTGATTGTATGCCACACACACCGTCAATAATTGTCATGTCACGCACAACACCCATATAGATATAATATTGTTTGGATAGGGACATTAAGACATTGATTCATATTTCTTTATGCATATGACATATAGCATACCTGTATACCTACATGCTTACACATATGCCTTGACATGCTTACATGCTAGTAACCTGTATACCTTTAGAGTATTGTACCATTAGCGATAGGTACATACACACTTCATGACATAGCTACAGGTATACCTTGCACACATACTTCACTTATACCCAGGGGGTATATTACATCATTACTTATAGGTAGATACATATACCATGCTATACCTTTATGTTTACACATATATCTGGTTATAGCTACATGTTTACCTTTACTTGATGTTATTTAGAATTGGAGAAAATAGGAACCACATGATATTTTATATTAACTTGTTGCAGTTAATTAGCGGCTTTCCCTTTATATGTTTTCATTACAGTTTTATGTTGCATATATTATATTCATGGATTTTCGCATTGAGATATGGATTTTTCATGATGTTTTCTGGATTTGGTGACCGTGGGAGTTCATGAAAGTATGCATTATTTGAAAACCCCGGTTTCCCTTGATATGATATTTCAGCAGCCACCATGAGATTTATCGGTTCGGATATATATATACCCCATGCGAGGAACAGAGGGGTCCGTGTGCGGGTACACGGTGGGGCCCGGAGGTACCCCGGGGCAAGAATCTCAGTGAGGAGAAGAGTTAGTGGCGGAACCATACTTTCCGGTGACATTACCAATGACTCGGCGGTTATCATGGGGAGGCCGACGGGAGTCATGTGCGTATGGATGCGTCGAAAGGCGAGGGTCGGAGCTAGACACTCGAGCTTTCGGGATAGCGTATGATACATACCTATCAGGGGGCCAGTATTGGTGACATCACCTGATAGATCAACATTTCTGTGTCGATGCTTGACACATTGGTTTCATGATATTTCTTTTTACTCCTAAGTATATTGATTGATAGAGTTTTTGCGTGCTTAGTTAATTACCGTAATCAAGACGGTTTCGCTTGTAGCTAGCCGGTTGAGTACGGGTCGTCCGCAGGGAGATGGGAATCTTTTTCTATGTGCTTTAACGAGTTAAGTCCAAATGTCCAGGTTTGTTTTGAGATTAACTATGTGCTAAAATGATATATAAAGAGAGCTTGTTAGGGTTAGGATTAGGTTAGTTTGAGTTAGTAGTCGCTCACTTCTTTCATTGCCACTCTTAATATCGGTGTTATGGTAATTGGCAACAACGGGGATTAGCACGACTAGGAAGGAACTTGCGAGTATAAGCTTGGCTTTCCAACGCATAAGTTCTTCCTTTTGGTGCTTGTTCGTCCGTTCTTGGCTCTTAGCCTTAACCTCCGGTTAATTCAACCACAACCGGTCTCACTAAGGAATCACTTCTATCATGTAGGATAGGGTGCCGTAGGGAGCGGATTGTGGTTCAATTAACGGGAGTCCGAATCAAGATGTTGGGCAAGAAAAGAGTGAGAGAGATTTCCTTCTCTCAAACTTTCCTTATCCTACCCTAACAAGTATGAAAACTAGTCATCCATTATAAGGAAAAGAAAATAAAACAAAGGAAGAAGATAGAAAGAAAGAGGTTAGAAGATTACAACTAGCTATTTGAGACCTCACCTTGGCAAGGATCAAGCTTAAGCATCATAGTTGTTTTAAGGATAAAGAAAAAGAGAACAAGAAACAAACAAACAACAAATAACAACAACTACATTAGCAAATGAAAAATACAAGAAAATATAATTAACAATTACAACAAGATAAGCAAGGTAAGAACAAGAACTCCTTTATTCATTCTTCACTCACAAAAGCTCACTACAAGTTTTTAATGGAGAAGAGATGAGAGGAGGAAGAAGAACAACACATGTATTCTAAAATCTAAATACAAGAATATGGACCCTTGGATTTGACAAGTTCTGGACTATTTATAGGCAGGAAACTGAAACTCTAGGGCAATATTCAGAACCAAGATGGAATGACCTAAATACCCCCAAAACAACTTCAGCAGACAAGGCCGTACGGCCGCGGTTCCGCGGCCTAAGCATGCTTAGGCCGCGGTTCCACGGCCATAGTAGAGAGTTAGGCCTTCATTTTTGGTGAGTTTCCCCCGTTTGTTGTTTTCTGCAGTGTGGTATATGTTTTTTCTCAAAAACTCTTCACAATTTTTCCAGAATTTCAGCAGATCAAAAGGTGATTTGATGTGGATCTTTAGCCAGGATTTTCTCGAGCTCCGCATAGATATGTTGGATCTTGTGTTGACATTGAGCTTTGTGCATGAAAATGACATCGATTTGCCATTTTGTCCCCTAAACTGGTGTGCGGCAACATACGGATAGAGAGAGGAGACCCGTGTTTTTTCTGTGGTTGGCAGTAACCCGGAATTTGTCGTGCTTTTCCATCAATTTCACTGTTCAGAGCCGAGAACCTGTATCCTGCAATTGACTAGCAAACACGGCTCAAGAGTACCTACCGATAAGCAATGTGATAAAAATTGGGCGGTATAAAAATGCAAAAATCTGATATGAACATATATATAATAGTTGAATGGGATGCTGTTATATATGCCTTTACACTAATATTAGTGGAATGGGACGCTAATATATGTGTATTGATATCAATTTATATACATCATCATATGCAAATATATTTAGGATGTTAGAGATTTATTTGATATTGGATTTGGGATATAGGTGATTCATTTGATATTTGATACAGGATATATATGAGATTTATTCAATATTGTACATTAAGGATTTTTGAGACTTATATGATATGAGAGCCAATTTGGGGGCTGATTTGGGGAAATTGGGATTTGGATTGTCTTGATGGACTTTGATCCTACCACGATGTCAGGATTCCGTGGAAATGACATGTTTCATTCCATACTCCACATTTATTGTTTATGCACTGTTTCATGTATTAGTAGCACCTGATAGAGTACCATTCATGACTGTTGCATATATACATTGTCATATTATCGCTTCATGTATTAGTTGTACCTGATAGAGTACCTTACATGATTGTAGCATACAGATTGTCATATTACTGCTTCATGTATTAGTGATACCTGCTAGTGTACCTTTCATGACTATTGCACACATACGACTTTTGTTGCTATTAGTTGCTTATGTTAGATTCGCGATGTACGTGCATACTTGCGATTACCTGCATATGTTATTTACTATTCACAAGTTGGCAACTCACCCCCATTGTGCCACAGTGTTTGCAGGTTGTTTCCTAGAGTAGTCGAGGCAGGCTATTCATCTATCTTATCATCTTTTGCTGCGGATACCGCATCAGCTCACAGTGTGCAGTTTGCTTAGGTGGTTTTTGTGGTTATTCGTTATTGTATTGTATATTCATTGTATCCTTGTACTCTCCATCTACTATTTTCATGTTGACTTAGAGACTTGGTGATGACGATATTATATATTATTTTGTGACTGGGTTGTCTTTTATACAGTTTCCATTCTATCGTCTTTTATTTCTTCGCTACGGCGTCGTATATCTGCTGTGGTGGTTGTTTTCCGCCGTTGGGCGTGGATTTGCTCCCGTTGGGGATGCTTTACTTTATATTTTTGTTGTACCCATTTTTGGGGTTGGTTTTTACAAAGGAGGTGCTGCCGAAATTTTCAAGAAAGTAAATTAGACTTAAAGAATTTATACTTGAGATTTTCAAAAGATTAAACAATATTTCTTATCTTTTCTTGTCTTTTAATGGTTTATATTTCTGGGTTTTGGCTTTCTTTTACTGCGTTACGCCTGTAGACGTTGCGTAGTATTACGGCCGTCACGTGCCAATTTCGGGTCGTGACAGATACGTTCCCCTGTCACCAGAAAACACGATGGTCAGTCCTCGTGCATGACGAGCTCGCCCTGACCGCATCACTAGCAGCAGCTCAATCTGTGCTCAAACCATGGTGACAGGAACCTCAAGCAAGTATCGACGAAAATAGATAAAAGGAATAAAAAGAATCAACAGATCCCAAAATGGATACATAATCATAAGGAGGAACGGAATCAGTGAGAGTATGATCTTGGAAACGAATAGAATCAAGTATCTCAAATGGATGTATGATCAAGGGAACGAAGAGAATCGCAGATCTCAAGATATATATATCCTAAGGTTTCTTAAGTGGAGTATCGTATCGTAAATATGCCGCGGAACATACGTACGGTACGTCACTCTACTCAAGCTACCTACTCCATCAATCAGGGTCTGCCTATGTAACGAAAGTTTGGGTCTAATACCCCCCGTTCAAGTCTAAGTTCCATAAGGTCAAGCCTAGGTTCCGAAATAGATTACGCCCCAGACTCCACATAGTCAAACCTAGACTCGAACCAAGGTTAAACCTAACGCTCTGATACCAACTTTGTCACGACCTGAAAATATTAGCTCGTGACCAGCACTTAAATCACGCAACGTCTACAGGCGTAACGTAACTTAAGTAAGCCGAAGCCCAGAAATCTAAACCTTTCAAAAGAAGTAAGTAATGAAAACATTGATAAAACATTTGGAAACCTTAAGTAAAAATCCTTAAACTTAATTTTATTTTCTTAAAAATTTTGGCAGCATCTCCTTTATAAAAACTAGCCCCGAAACGGGTACAAACATAGAATATAAATAAAGCATCCCCAAACGGGAGCAAATCACGCTCAACGACGGAAACAACCACCACAAGTATATATATGTATACGACGCCCAACAACGAAGATCAACACAAAGGAAAATGAAAAGAAAGACATCAAACCCACCAAGCGAACATCGCTCTAAGTCTCTCAACTACAAGTCTTGCTAAGTCTTACTACATATACAAATACTAGTTTTCTGATTGATAGAGTTAACTATATATAACAGGAACAATATACAATCGTGGCACGAGCCAATGTGTACCACCTACCAAAGCAAATCACTCGTATGTAAGCTGTGTGTCGGCGATGCCGCTACTGATCCATGCGGTCAACCTGCAAGAACTGTGGCACAACGGGGGTGAGTTGCCAACTCGTGAGTAGAAAACATCAGCAGATAGAAATTGAATAAAACAACGATTTCCTAGGTCAACTATATCATAAAGGTAATACAATGATATCTAGGGTGACCGTGTCTACATATATGCCAACAATAATCAATGCATGTATGCATGTGGATATCGTCCAACAATATAATCAATTCGTGTATGCATGTGGATATCATCCAACAATATAATCATGAAAGCATATGCATGTAAATATATAAGGGTATCAAAGAATGTGTGTCCATCAATGACACATCAAATCATGGAACCTTAGTGTCCAACACCGACACTCGAAACATCATGAAACTCGTATCCAGTATCGACACGTAAATCCTCATATCTTAGGCGCCGCATCCTCAGATCGGCCCTCAGGCGCCGCATACTCTAGTCGGCCCTCATATCCATTTCATGACTCCGGTCGGTATCCTCCGGATAACCGCTGAGTCCAAATACTATCACCGGTAGGTAGTGCTCCCCTGCCAGGCTCACAACCTAACTATACGTGTCTTCTTGCCCCGAGGTACCTCACCGGGTCCACCATGTACCCACAGATGATACCTACCACTCCTCGAATCGGGATTCACATGCCAATCTCAGAACCGAGAAAACACATGGTGGACGTATCGAAATATCATATCAAGAGAAACCGGGTTTTTAAAACAATACATATTTTTCCTTTGAAATATAACCACGGTTCTCAAATCTAGAATCTCATGAAAACAACATCTCAATGCGTAATATCATAAAGCATGATGTATGAAAACATAGAACAGAAATGTGAGCATATCCGTATATCATGCAACATATCAAAATCATGTGAACATAGCAAGTGTATCATGCAACATATCAAAATGATGTGAACATAGCAAGTATATCATGCAACATATCAAAATGATGTGAACATAGCAAGTATATCATGCAAAGAGTCATATGACAGTACTGAACAATTAAGAGTCATAGCATGATGCAGCAATTCTACTTTGTAGTGACATAGAAATTATCGATGATGAAAGTGTGTAAGCCGGCCAATCTGTGTAAGTGTAACATACGCATCATCGATAATGGTGTAGGTGTACTAGCACAGGCATATGTAATGCAATGAGAATATCATGAGCATAGCATAAAGTACATCGTAAGCGAAATGCTACAAGGTATACGTATCTGCAACATATCCGAGTCGGTGAATCTATCAATCGGCATCCAGCCTCACAACATCACGTATGGTACAAACCATCATACGATATCCTCTAGTCAATGGTATGGATCAATCATCAGATAAACTCATCATGTATGGAAATTCATCGTACGACGGCATTAAACCATTAGGGGTCCTATCAACCTATATGACAATGAGGGTGCGGACCTAACGTCACGTATGGCATATCACTCATGATTCACATCATCATATATATCTATATACCTATATCCCAGGTCACATCCGTATCAATCTCATATCGTGGGACCGACAAAGGTATCAACAATCTCTTATCGACTCGCATCCATATAACGACATATCACACCAAGTCATCATATCGCATCGTATACTCTTTTCATCACATTAATATCTCACATCAAGTCATCTTACATATACATTCTATCTTATAAATCTCATGTCATGCTATTCTAAATCTCGTATTTATTCTCGTGCGCTACCTATATTTATGTATCGTGATTCACATCCTTATATATATCATATCATTTCATACTAAACCTTTAATAACATCCGTGGGTTCCTAGTATAGATTTCTCATACCATATTCATAAGTTTCTAACATGGTTTCCTTAAACATATTCTACATATCTCGGTTTCCATTATAATTTGTGAGGGTGTTATACGCCATTCACCAGACTTCCCCCATAGATATAAATCTACTCACCTGTGGAACTCCTTGTTCAGGCATAGTCGATGTGCTTCGTCGTCTTGGAAGTCCACACGAGGTACCTACAATTCAACACATATTGCATCATTATGAAATGTTGGATATAGTGACCTCAAAGTCACTTATTGGATCACAGGAACGTGATTGCAATGATTAAGGGAGGACCTATACCGGTAGGACAGTCTTACTCGAGATGATAGTATGCTATCTGGTTTACCTTTATCATCGTGTACATGCTTTAGGTGACATTACAGATCACTATTACACGTTGATAGAGCCCTTAAGATTCTTGCTTGACTACCAACAGTATGATGGCGATCGTATATGTGAGAGTTGGGTAGTCTATAAGCACATCCTTAAACTGTCCCTAGTCGTTGGAGTTTTCGAGACTGGGCATCGATACTCTATGAGTAGACTAGTGTATACGGATCGAGACCCCGACGAAGGGCGATGGACGATCTCACAAGCCATTGGTATCAACTGGTTCACCTAAGACGTATACAGGTGCTCATTGGTGTTAGTTATATGTATGCCCTAGAGGCCATTACTGTACATACGATGTATATTGTAGTGGATGCTTGGACATATATAGGGAGGACTTTCTTGCTCGACATGATAGTACGCTATCTGGTTGCTCTTTATCCTAACATGTACTCTGATTGTCTCTATGTTACATGTTGATAAAGCCCTTAAGATGAGTACTTGACTACCAGGACTATGATGCAGATCATACTAGTGGGGACAGTGTAGTACCCAAGTACATCCTTCAAATGTTCCTAGTCGTGGGAGTACCGAGACAGGGTATCGATACTCCAGAGTAGACTAGCGTATACGTTTCATGACCTATATGATGGGCGATGGATGATCCCATATCCATTGGTGTTTGAAATCAGAGAAGTTATACAGGTGCTCAGTAGAGACTGGGTACACTGGACGGACTCGCCGAAAACTCCCAGATGGTATTATACCTCACGTCAGATGGCAGTTCTCTGGTGACACTGGTACAGGTTAGTGTGTAGACCCGAGATCATCATAGAGTCTTGTGTGATTCCCACTGTGCTTTGATTTCCATCATACCACGTCCAATAGGGCGTGCAAAAAGGTGGCTTTTGGGTACAGCCCCGAATCACATGGAGGCAATGAGCGATAGGAGGGGTTTCGTCTCTCCCAGTATAGGGAGTTGATGTTGCGCTGTGTTCGATTGGCTATAACTGGAAATCCCTGGCCATGGTTGCTGAGATTTACTAGTAAGTGTTATCAGTAGTTTCTCGAACTGTTATAGACCTCATATCGACATGACTTATCAAGCTACTGGGGTCTGATGTTTACCACCCCTAGGCGAGATATGCGACATATCAGACGAAGAGACCGGACTGTACGGGAGTGTTACTGATTGGATTCGCAGGAGAATGTACATGCTTGCTTGTTGATCTTCTGATCGCTTAATACCTGGATGGCTGTTACATTTAGCTGACCGTTTGCAGCTTATGGGTGTTTGATATGATCATCACCTACTGCCGGCGTATTGACAATTCTTTAGGTTTCCTGGCTCAGGCAAAACGGAGTAGGAGCACATATATGTCACGACCCGAAAGAGCACGTGACTGGCCCTTGAACCATATGAAGTCTATAGGACCCCATCTGATCCAAGTAAGCCAAAAGCCCAGAAATCTAAAACCATTTAAAGAGTAAATAAGGAAAACTGGTTTTAAGAAGTAAGGAAATCACGTTTCGAAAATCAAGTTTTTAAATAACTAAGCCGAATATGCATTTTTAAAATGTGTAACCTTTTCTGAAAATTTCGGCAGAGTTTCCTTTGTAAAAACTGGCCCCAAACGGGGTACAACAAGAATAATATATATGAAATGATAAAAGGCATCCCCAAGCGGGAGCTAGATCTTCGTCAATCGACGGTCACAACCATGCAAGCAATAGTAATATACAACGCCAAAGGGCGAGGATCAAAACCCAAAAAGAAACTCAAAACAGCCAGAAAACCGTAATACTACAAGCGCGACTCTAAGGTCGAAATAATACAACACTGTTTTCTAAGTCTGAAACAATATACAAGTTTTGGTTGATGGAATTACTAGATACAATGAATAATACAGGAGCAATGGCGGTTCTGATACAAAAGAACCCACCTACCAACGCAAGTCACCCATATGGAAGCAGTGTGCCAGAAATGCCGCGATGGAATCTGTACGGCAAAACCTGCAAGAACTGTGGCACAACGGGGGTGAGTTGCCAACTCGTGAATAGAAAATATCTACAAGCAGAGATCGAATGCATGACCCATCCTAGGTCAATACGATCAGATATATATAAACCTCAATATGAATAAGTCTGAAACATGCTAAACTGGCAATGTAATCTCTATACATGAGTGTAATGACCAGTGCTCGTGCCAGTGCCTCAGGTAATAGCATATCATAAATGTGAGGTACAATCAATGAAATCAATCTGCATGTACGTGGATCCCGTCCACTCGTCACCCAATGACAACAACCATCATGCATGTAAATATCATCAGCATATGCATGGAAATATGAGGATATAAACCACCTGTGTCCCTCGCGACACGTCAAAATCATGGAACCGGAGTGCCCAGCATCGGCACTCGAAAACATCATGAAAACTATGCCCAGCATTGGCACGTAAATCCTCATATATCGGGCTCCGTCAGTCCGGATCGGCCCACAGGCTCTGTCTGCGGTATCGGCCCTCGGCCCCGGCAGTACGCCCATATCCATCTATCGACTCTGGTCAGTATCCTCCGGATAACCGCCAGGTCCAACAAAATCACCGGTAGGTACTCGCCACCCTGCCAGGCTCATCGTCTACTCCACGAAAAACATTTCTTGCCCCGGGGAACCATACCGGGTCCACCATGTACCCGCAATCGGCCTCATCCGCCTCCTCGAATCGGGTTTCACATGTCGCTCTCAGCACCGAGAAAACACATGGTGGACGCACTGAAATATCATATCAGGGGTAACCGGGTTTTCAAAACAATTACATATCCTCTTTGAAACACCCACGGTTCCCAAAACCAGAAATATCATGGAAACAGCATATCTCAATGCGTATAATCAAAAAGCAGCATGTATACGACATATAGCAGAAAGGTAAGCATATCAATATGTCATGCAAGGGTCATATCCTGAATGCAACAGTACTACAGTGTAGTGACATGGCAATTATCGATGATGAAGTGTGTGAGCCGGCAAACAAGTGTACGTGGAACATACGCATCATCAATAATGGTGCTGGTGTCCTAGCAGCATGACTGAAATATATCAACAATATAAGCGATGCAATGCAAACAGCATGAATGTGCGGAATCGAGTAGTCAACGCAACAGTAGAGAACCTGCCTCAATAGATATATCATGCCACCTTGCCTTCTGAAATAAGACGAATCAGGGCTTTTGGTAAAATAAGGGCTACAGTGTTTTAAGAAAAGATGCGCCTTTTGAAAATATCCGTATAAACCCTTTTGCCTATCTTTAAAATATCCCTGATTCGTTACTTTTGAAATAGGTATGACTCGGGTCTAGTCTAACGCCTACTATGCGAACTACGAACCCACAATCAAGTCAATAGAGAGGGGTATGGAAACCACCTAAATCTGAGTCGATATCACACTATCTCAACACATGACAGGTATCACTACCATCATATCACATCTCCAATACGAACTCTGTCATGTCGCCAAATCTCACGGCCTCAATCGAATCTCATCGACTCATCTCAATCCCACGTATCATCCTCAAAACCCGTATATAAACACATAGTCTCATACCCATGTGTAGATATACACACGATCATATGCGCACAGATATATGAAAGAATGTATGCAAGTATGTGTGTAAGTGTGAGTGTGGGTGCAACCACTACTCTAGGGTTTCGCACTATACTCAACCAATATATCCTTATCACCAATAATCCATTAATACCATCAATAATCCTAAACAACACATAATAAATATATGTGTGTATACGTATTCGTATACATCACCACGGACTGCGGGGGTGATATACGCCATCCGCCCGACTTCTCCCCATAGATATAAATCTACTCACCTTGCTTCTCATGTATCGGTGCCGATGTCGCCATCTTCATCTTCTTTGCCTCAACATCTCGTAGGGTACCTACAAGTATATCACAATACTAAAGCACATGAAAATCACATCGGAAACCAAAATAGCACACGCTACCCGCATAGGTAAAAACCTATCGACTCGCATGTAAACACGTTCAATATCCACTTGTCGTTGACGTCCAAACGCCACCCGACAGGAATGAATCACCAAATACCAAAATCCATGCTAAATCAAGTCGTAAACCATGCACCAACATAGGAAAATCAACCCATATTTTACCCTAGGTGGAATCAGTCAAAACTAGACATACCCAGGGTCAAGAATAGAGGAAATGGGGCCATGCACGAAATTCGAGACAGATCCCTCCTACTCTGGCCGCAATTTGCGGCCAGAAGGGAATAATTGGCGGCCTCACCTTGGAGTTGGGGGCTAGGGTTTGGTGTGGTGGTTCTATAGTGCCTGCACATCTCACTGTCAACTCAGTTTTATTTTTGGGGTCTCGGGGTGATAGCAGATTCCACAAAACACTTCCAGATTTACAGTTTTCCCCGATATCGATTCCGTAATTCCGTATTCTGGTTTCAAGTTCAGGTTTGGGTTCAAATTAGCATCACACAAGGGATTCTAAGGTCACCACAATCCTCAATTCCATCTTTGATTTCAGTTTTACCCTAAACCCTAACTAGAAATCTCTAGAGTCCACAAACAACACAATATCGATATGAAACTAGAATAGATGCATAAGAAATGAGATACTACTCTAATAGGTGCAGAAATTACCTCCTTTGGCAACTCAAGAAAATTCTTGAGTTGCTCAAAGTCCTCCAAATCCAATCTTGCTAGGTTCAATGTGAAGCTAGTGAGCTTGGGATTAAGTTTTGTGAAGTGGGAATGGGGTTTTGGCTTTGTTTTCATGGTGGATCTAGGGTTTTTGTGAAGAGGGTGAAAGAGGGAGAGAGAGCAACAGCAGCTCAATGGGAGAGGGGAGAGAAAATGAGAAGGGAAATGATGGGGGGGCATGGGTCAAAAGAGGTTGACCTAGACATTCTCTCTCATCATCACTTACTTTTTCTTTTCTTTTCATTTCCTTCTCACTCCAATAGTGAACCCAAAAGAACAACCATGGCAAAAGAAATGTAACACAAGTGTAACAAGTGTGGAAAATGATATGTGCACATTTTTGCACAAAAAAGCTAAAATTCCAATTAGCTATTCTTAATCGCGATTAGCACTAAATTAGCATATAACTAATCTTAAAAACATTAAAATGGCATAATTCCATAAAATACCTTATTTTAGAATTTTCCATAATTTTTCCCCATTTATTTGTATTTAATTATACCAGAATATTAAAATATTCATTAAAATAATATTAAATTATAAAATTTCCCAAAAATCAAATTTTATTATTTTGAAAACGTTACAATATATGATATGTGCGGGACCGAGAACAATACGTGTATGTGATACCATATTAGATTCTCGTGATATGAGATATCGGCCGGGTATATGTGATATAGTCAGGTCATCGGATCAAGTGTTGATTCGATGAACTGATACAGATTATATTATTCGGTTATTTGTGAAATAGCCGGATTATCGGATCAAGTGTTGATTCGATAATTTAATGTATAATTATATATTTGATAAATTAAATTACATTAACTAATATAAGCTTACTAAAAGATTCTTTTTCTCACTCGGGTAATACATTGATATATATGCGATATATGTTAAATGTATTATTTTATTTTGTTATAAAATATATTATATATGTGATATATAATATTGTAACAAGTTAAGGTTACAAATGCAACATGTTTTGTGGATTTTAAACATGGTTAGGGTTTGGATTAGGGTTAAACCTTCTAGAAGCTTTGCTTTTGTTTTTTAACTAAAGATATTTTCTAAAGATATTTTGATAGATGTTTGTTAACCCAGCCCAACCCTTCACCATGGTTAAGTCTCTACATGGGTTAAGTTATCATACTTAACCCATGGTTGCATTTCTAACCTCACTAGATTTCATTATTCATCACAAAAGGATTTGATCATCTTCTTCCTTCTTCTTCCTTGCATGAAAAGCTTTCTAGTTTTTTGTGAAGTGATGATAATGAGTGAGAAATAGAAAATAAATGAGAGATAAATTCCTACTTCATCATCCTCATCTATTCTAGCCACTTAGATTAGGGTGTTTGCTTTGCTAATACTTGATTAGCAAAGAAAGAGTTTGGGTTTGAGTTTCTTCAAGGTAGATCATCTTTGTTATCGAAGATCGGAAGCAAGCTTGCATCTTTCTTTTGTGGAGCCTCTCTAGAGTCTGGATACTCGATGATTGCAGTGAAGGGACCTCAACACGGAGCTTTAGAAGTGAAGGACCGGACTACAAAGGTTGTAATCCCTAACTCTTAGAAGTAAAGTTGTTTACTTTCTTTGTTTCGCCTAATCTCTAGTCTAAGATCTTGGTTAGGGTTGTTCGGCATGTCTAAAGTTTAAATCGGGCATGGTTGATGCCTTGTAGACCCTTGTGAGAGTGCCTACTAACCCTATAGTGGTATCAGAGCCAAGCTAGAGCATTAGGCGATGTGTAGGCGAAGTTTAAAGTCCGATCGAACTCCGAATACCCGTTAAATCCTAGTTTCTGGAAATTTTTTCAAAAGTTGACATTTTTCATATTAAAAATACTCAGAAAATCATGCAGGGAAATCTAAGAATTACTGTGAAGTACAGACCACCAACTCCCTCACTTGACCGCGGAACCGCGGCCAAACCATGCGTTTGGCGGCGGTTCCGCGGCCAAAATGTGGAGTTGGGGCCCACTACTTCAGGTATTTATTCTTAGGTCTTTTTTCATAATTCTGGGAATTTTTAATTCTACTCAAGTGTTGAGCCTTCTGGGAATTATTGGGAACTCATTGATTCGATTGGAAAGTTTAACTTCGTTTAATTTTTCCGGGTAATTTAGAACGTGTTAAAAAGTTCAACGGATATCAATAACACACTTTTTCCCCTGCCGGAAAATTTCCAAGCGTTGGATTTTTCCGTAGTTTAAGAACGTTCTTAGTCATGCAAGTAACGCAGTGGACCCTCTAGAAGAACACAAACCTTAACTTGATTATGTGACCGTCTGAACCGCCTCTAAACCTTAGGGTTTGTGGCAGTACGGCGTTGCCACATGTGAGGCGTTGGTTTGACCCTTCTACGGCTGGACCATTGGTACTATGGCATGTGATGAATGCTTTTAAACTAATTTCAAGTGTTGAGAACTATTTGGGAAAACTTGGGTGTTTGATTATTCGATCGGAAAGTTTAACATTGTCTATTTATCTGGAATGTGATACAATATTTGGAATCCACAAGTAGTTATGAGATAACTAATTTGAATGTTTTAAATCTAGCAGTTTAGTCTCAGATGATCGGTTGCCACGGGATTTTTATGCGATCAAAAGTCCGTCGCAATCATGTAGCGTACGCGGATACTCGCCGGGTAAACTTAATAGACAACCACGCCCCCATAAGCCCGACTAAGTGACTGTAGGAGAACCCCGTCGCCAAAAGCATCCGTTCGGGTGCTCGCGGCAGTGGTGTTCCGCCTTAGTGCACTTCGTCGACGGCATCGGGGGTGCGGCCGTCTAATAAAGTTTTCGACGAGCATTCGATCAGGTTATCGGGAATCTTGTTGAATTGCCTGACTAGATATTGAAAAGTGTTTACGATATTGAGACTAAAATGCGGGGTTTATAATTGTTAGGCATGCGATGACTAAGGAATTCATTTGGTTAGGCATGCGATGTCTAAGGTGGTTGCGGATTCCAGCTGTTGTAGTTTTACACTTTCTTTTCTGCGACTGTAAGTGTAATATGTGGTGTATCGCCGGTTTCGTTGCTATACATCAACGACAATTGGGATACACATATTTACTTACGTTGATGACATGTGATGTTATGTGTTGCTGTGATATGTTATATTGGATCGTCGTGTTTGAATAGCCGGGGGTTTTATGTGAGATGAGAGTTTTTCTTTTTCATTCATGTAAAATTCATTTGTATGTAATATTCTTTTGTTGGGGCACTTCCGGGCTGAGGATGATGTCACCGATGTATATTATTTACTTTTCCGCATTAGGATAGACCGAAGGCGGGGATCACAAGTAACCGGGTTCTGGGGTCCAGTGGGAGGCCATCTCGAGGAGTCGAGACCGGGTCTCTTAACCCTAGAATTGGCAGTGTTGCTTGCCGCTCTCGTAGGGGTCTAGGGATGCCGGTTTGGCTATTCATCGCGACCGTGGAATCCGTGTTTTATGCAGGCTCGTATTAAAACACGGACGTCCTAGTATATCTAATATTTCATATATGTTCTTCTGCTGCAATGTTCTGTGATGAGATCATATTACTGCCTGAGACGACTGTTTATATTATATATATGAGATATATATTATATATTGTTGATTTCATTTCAAATGTGATGCTTGTGAAGCATAATAAAATGGGACTTCATTAATGAGATTAATGAAATAAAAGAAACCAAAAGATGTTGTAGAAACTTGTTTAAAAACTGGTAGCTCTAGTTCTTGCTTTGCATAGCGGTGTTCCTTGTAGAACATCTAGCACCTTATTCGATAAGGAAAGAGCCGAGATCCCTTCACCGGGTGTGACCTCTTTAGCGAAACTAGCAGATGCTGCATACTCGGTTTGTCTTTTGATTGCTTCTATAATTTTTGCTTTACATAGTGATATTTGTGAAATATCCTGCACCTTATTCGATGAGGAAAGAGCCGACGATCCCTTCACCGGGAGTGACCTCTTTAGCAAAACTAAAAAAGGCCTAAAAAACATTCCATTTAAAATCACTCGATTCTACAACGATATCAAGTTCATTACGCAAAGGGTTTTCTTAAAAACCTGTCGTAGCCCTCCGTCATTTCAGATAAGTCCTACTTAGTATTCGTGCTACGTTTGTTGACCTCCGTCAAGGCGTAGTGTGCGGTAGCTGACTAGTATTTATCTGCTTATGCATATGATGCAGATTGGATTAGGGTAGTCGTGCGGCTTTGTTGACCACCGTCAAGGGTCGTGCGGGTGGGTTTAATTCAATCGGGAAATGACGGGTTGAACTTGACTAGTAGCCTATGGTTTGTTGACCTCCGTCAAGGTCATAGGACGCTAGAGGTAAAATATTATTGGGAATTTCAAGTGTTGAAATTTGCAATGAGATTGCATACCTTCTATGAGATAGTTGGATCCCGATACCCGCTGTGAGTAAGAGTTACTGCTGGGAGAGTTTTACACATTATAATTAACTGATGAAGTAGGTGTCTAGAAAGGTGTCAACGGGGTTACGCCCCTGGGAAAACGAGGTTTGCTTTAATTAGGTCCGTGCGAAAGCACGGGGAACCTCCCTCAAACTACCGGCACTGTCCTGGCTGAAAGATTGGCGAACTTGTAGCGTGTAATTAATCCCGGCTAGTCTTTCCTTTTAGAGTTTGAAGGAAGATTTGACTAAAACAGTGGGAGACATCCTGATTAGGTATATTAATAACCAATCTAATCTTGCATGAGCATACGCTGAGTGTTTTCTTCTCTCTCTCTCCAGGTAGCGACCATGTCATGCCTTAATCAAGATAATAATACGGATGTATTGACCGAACCCGCTTGTTATACTGTGCTAGAGAACGTTGGTCCCGCTCCTACTTATAATTGTTATAAGACAGAGCAGGAAATAGGGGATTACCAGAATTCCCGTGCCGCCCAAACGAAGAAAGTGCATGTTGATGCATCTTCTTCGGGTGTGTTCATTACACAGAACAGTTTCTCAATATTCTTTACGTCCTCGGTATTTGATACCGGATCAGGATCCCACATATGTAATTTGTTACATGGGCTACAGATAAGTAGAGAACTGAGAACGGGTGATAAGTTTCATAAGATAGAAACGGTGCAAGTGTTGCAGCCAAGTCTGTTGGTAGTTATCACCCTGTATTACCAGAATACATTAATTCTGAACGAATGTTATTAGATACCGAACCTGATATACAACATCATATCGGTCTCCTTATTAGTAAAGAAGGATATAATTTTGTATTGTTGGATAATGTTTTGAATATTTCCTATATCAAGAGTTGATCGGTTCAGGCACGTTATCTAAAAGCATAGACGTTCGAAATAAAACCACAGTTCTTAGTGTATAGAACACACACAAGAGGAAGAGTTCAGAAATGAACGAACCTTTCTTGAGGTATTGTAGACTAGGTCATATCAATGTGATTTGACTAGCTGAAGTTACATTTAGATGCATATTTAAATTAGTTTGAATTTACATCTTGTGAAACTTGCCGGTCATGTCACAAAGATAAGATGGCCACAGCTCTGTTTATTGGAAACAGAGAAAGAGTTAGTGAACTCTTGGGATTGATACATGATGATATATGTAAGGTCCCCTGTCTACACATGCCAAGACCGGTTCTTTATACTTCATTAAATTCACTGTTTATCTCTCAAGATTCGGACATATGTTCCTGCAGAAACACAAGTCTGAACCTTTTGAGAAATTCAATGAATATGAGTTAGAAGTAGAGAACCAAAACGGGTATAAGTATTATATCCTTTGATGTGATCAGGGAGGAGAATACTTGAGCACGGAATTCCTGGACTATTCTAAAGGAGAATGAGATTCTCTCTCAGCATTAATCCTCCGTGTACACCACAGCACGTCGGTGTATCGGGGCGGAGCAAACATACCCTATTTGATATGGTGCGCTCTATGATGAGTACTACTGAGTTTCCTATTTCCTTTTGGGAGTTATACACTTGAGAATATGCATACCTATTGAATAGGGTTCCAATCAAATCAGTTGCCTACCACTTCATATGTGATATGGAATGGGAAGAGCCCATATCTTAAGTATGTTAAGATTTGGGGTTGTCCATCCTATGTCTAAAAGCATAATCCGGACAAGCTCGAGGCAAAGTCTGTTCTGTGGAATTTTGTTGGATATCCCAAGCATTCGCAAGGGAATATCTTCTACCAAACTGGGGAACAAAAGGTGTTTTTTTTTCTCAGCATGTCACCTTTGTGAAAGGGAATTTCTTGTGAAGAAATTAGTAGTCATGAAGTAGAACTGGAAGGAGTTCCAGCTATACAAACTTCAGCTAATGATTTGGTAAACACGAAGGATTTAATAGTATCCAACGAACCTCAGCCCCTCCGCCGATCTAGTAGGGTTCCTCACCCACCTGAGGGATACTTCGGTTTTCTCTATGACAGTGGGAGCGAGGATTGCATCATGAGATGATGACCCAACTAGTTTCGAGCAGGCTATCAGGAGTGGGACTCTGTAAGAATGGCTGGATGCTTAGTGATCTGACATGGAATCCTTATACACCAACAAAGTATGGACTTTGGTTGCTTTATCTGAAGGGTTAAATCCCCATCAGGAGCAAGTATATCTTGAGAAGATTACTTGGTGTACATGGAAAAGTTGAGACTTTCAAAGCTATGCTTAAGTCCATCCAGATCCTACTTGCCACTGCTACAT
Source organism: Agapanthus africanus (assembly GCA_030015575.1). Taxonomy (NCBI): domain Eukaryota; kingdom Viridiplantae; phylum Streptophyta; class Magnoliopsida; order Asparagales; family Amaryllidaceae; genus Agapanthus; species Agapanthus africanus. Next base: position 125,664,482 of record JASDDO010000004.1, on the reverse strand, counting down.
ACCATGACTATGATATATGGCGGTTGGGTGTCATGACTGCTTTTCTAAATAATGATTTGGAAGAGAGCGTTTATAAGTACACAGCCAGAGGGCTTCGTAGATAGTGGGAGCCGTGGAAATGTGTGCAAGATGTTTTATGCGATAAAACAGGCATCGCGGAGTTGGAATGTCTGTTTTGATGTGGTAGTCAAAGAGTTTGACTTCATCAAAATGGTAGATGAACCTTGCATATACAAAAAGGTAGTAGAGAGTATGGTGGTGATCCTCGTAGAGTACGTGGATGACATACTCTTGATAGGGAAGGAGTTTCCTATGCTACGCTCGGTCAATCTCCTCTTATCACAAAGATTCTCCATATATGATCAAGGTGATACCTCCTAAATCCTGGGTTATGGATCTATGAGATAGATCTAATTGGATGTTAGGATTCTCACAAGTTGTAGTGAGATGGTATCAATCGATCCTAGGGAGAATCACTGGAAAAGGTTCCAGGGTGATAAGGACGACTGAATGTCAGTCGCAGGTATTGTCATTACCCTCAGTGGAGGGACGGTATATTGGAAGAGTTCCAAGCTAGATATCGTGACTTACTAGATGATTAAAGGCAAGATACGTCGTTACCAAGGATGCTACCAAAGAGGCAGTCTGGATATATATAAGTTCATGAGATGAACTTCGTTCCAACCATTGTGTGATAATGGAGTTATGGCTTTGGACTAGGAACCCCCGTCCCATCAGAAATCCAGATATAATTCTTAGACAGTATCACCTGATCATGGAGACGGTTGATCTCCAGGGACATCGAGGTTAGGAGAGTAGACACAGAGGACAACAGCACGGATCCACTCACAAAGGACTATTTCCCAGTAGAGACTTTTATGGGATGGTTGAGTATGAGATACTTCAACCACAGTTGATTGTAAGGTATGCGATACCACAACAGATGGCCCTAGTGCAAGTAGGAGATTGTTAGTTATATGTATTCCCTAAAGGCCATTACTGTACATACGATGTATATTGTAGTGGATGCTTAGACATATATAGGGAGGACTTTCTTGCTCGACATGATAGTATGCTATCCGGTTGCTCTTTATCTTAACATGTACTCTGATTGTCTCTATGTTACTTGTTGATAAAGCCTTTAGGATGAGTACTTGACTACCAGGACTATCATACGGATCATACTAGTGGGGACAGTGTACTCGCCATGTACATCCTTCAAATGTTCCTAGTCGTGGGAGTACCGAGACAGGGCATCGATACTCCAGAGTAGACTAGCGTATGCGATTCTTGACCTATATGATGGGCGATGGATGATCCCATATCCATTAGTGTTTGACATCAAAGAAGGTATACGGATGCTCAGTACAGACTGGGTACACTGGACGGACTCACCGAGAACTCCCAGATGGTATTATACCTCACGTCAGATGGCAGTTCTCTGGTGACACTGGTACAGGTTAGTCTGTAGACCCGAGATCGTCATAGAGTCTTGTGTGATTCCCACTGTGCTTTGATTTCCATCATACCACGTCCAAGTGGGCGTGCAAAAAGGTGGCTTTTGGGTACAGTCCCGAATCATATGGATGTAATGAGCGATAGGAGGGGATTCGTCTCTCCCGGTATAGGGAGTTGATGTTGCGCTGTGTTCGATTGGCTATAACTGGAAATCCTTGGCCAGGGTTGCTGAGATTTACTGGTAAGTGTTATCAGTAGTTTCTCGAACTGTTATAGACCTCATATCGACACGACTTTTTGTGAAGTGATGATAATGAGTGAGAAATAGAAAATAAATGAGAGATAAATTCCTACTTCATCATCCTCATCTATTCTAGCCACTTAGATTAGGGTGTTTGCATTGCTAATACTTGATTAGCAAAGCAAGAGCTTGGGTTTGAGTTTCTTCAAGGTAGATCATCTTTGTTATCGAAGATCGGAAGCAAGCTTGCATCTTTCTTTTGTGGATCCTCTCTAGAGTCCGGATACTCGATGATCGCAGCGAAGGGACCTCAACACAGAGCTTTAGAAGTGAAGGACCGGACTACAAAGGTTATAATCCCTAACTCTTAGAAGTAAAGTTGTTTACTTGCTTTGTTTCGCCTAATCTCTAGTCTAAGATCTTGGTTAGGGTTGTTCGGCACGTCTAAAGTTTAAATCGGGCAAGGTTGATGCCTTGTAGACCCTTATGAGAGTGCCTAGTAACCCTACAATTGGGTTATGAGTACACCGGACAGGACTCCCCGGAAACATGCTAGTTGGTTTTATACCTAGCGTCAGATAGCAGTTCCCTGATGACATGTGTACAGGTTAGTCTATCAACCTGAGATCGTCATTTTTCTCATGTGAGTTCCCACTGTGCTTTGATTACTACCCTACCACGGCTCAAAGAGTCGTGCAAACAGGTTTTAGTTGGATACAGTCCCGAGCCACATGGAGGCAGTGAGTGTATCAGCAGGGTTTCATCTCTCCCGGTATTGGGGTGAGATCGCGCTGTGTCAGGAGAGCCATTATACGAAGTCCTTGGCCAAGGCAGGAGATTTACTGGTAGGTATTCCTGTAGTATCACAGGGTATTCTGGGCTACACTCCGACATGACTTATACCTCTATTGGGGGTCTAACGTTTACCAACCCCCTAAACCCGATATGTGATACTCATAGACGAACGGACCGGACTGTACGGAGATTTTCACAGACAGGCTCAGTAGGGTTTCAGGATGAGTTCGCTCATCAGTCTTCCTTTTGGTCAATACATGGGTAGCCGTTACGTACAGCTAGTACCTATGACGTGCTTGTGGTTAAACCCACTACCAGCGTATTGACGAGTCTTTAGAGTCCCCCACAGAAAGTTTCCCAAGTTTCGGGAAAAACGTTGTAGAGGCCTTATGGTATTATGGTAGGGTTCGATCATATACGCGTACTTGTGCACGGATCATGATCGGACGGATCATACTAGTGGGCTTTGGTTTAAGCCGGAACCAAGTATTAGATTTGTTGGATTGCTTTAGTCTCATCGCATTGGCATTCAATCGGAATGCGGATGCAGGTATGTATATACAGGTGAGGGGTATCTTTGTGATCCGTCACGAGTTTACTTTAGATGTTGCCATATCTTTTTGTTGGACTAAACACTGGGTTAATGTTTAGATGGAGGAAATTGTGAGTGGGAAGTGATTATTTTGTGCATTAAATGAGACATGTGCTTCATTGGTGACTCATGGTCTTATTTCTTGTGCAAATGTCACATTAGTGATTGTTTATTGTGTTGAAATGAGAGGTGGAGAGAGAGTGGACAGCCACTAACCCTTGGGATAACTCTTGAGATTATTCTTTTGGGCTCTCACAATTCATTCCAACACAATAGAGAAGAAAAGCTCTTCTTCTTATTCTTCCTCTAGCTCACAAGTTCCACCATGGCTTCATCTTCAACCTCCATCCATACACTCTCATGTGCTGAGAATCAATGGATCCTTGAGACAAATTTATCACACACATTCTCTACATCACCTTGGACATGTCGGCTAGCAAACTTCATGTCCGAGTTGCTTCGGTTTGAAGCGGGAGCCCGTAAAAAGTCTTCTTGACGTGGTGCCCTTCCGACGAGGAGACCGGAGATCGGAGATGCCACGAGGAGCTAGGGATGGTGACTAAAGACCGAAGGACACGGATCGATCGGTATAGCTTTTCTATCATCTTTCTAGTTAGCTAGTTTGTGTTAACCATTACTATCAACTGAATACCCAACACAACTATCTACATCTTCGATCACCTTGAAAAATCTTGATACTTGCAACATGTAGTTCTCTACTTTATTCTTGTACCAATAACTTCTCAAAACATGGACCTTGTATTTCCACGAAACACATGTCCAAAACTGGAGAAGTCAGAAGTAAACAGAATATAGTTCGAGGACCAACGCCTCTGTCCTAATGGACACTGGACAATATACAATACTTTATATAAGTCCCCTGAGTTGATTAACTCAAACCCTGTGCGTCGTAGGTTGAAAACTATACTATAGTTATGAAGAATTACACCGCTGTTGAATGCTCCTTGCCTAACCATCAACAGATATAGGTAAATGTCATGGACATAATTTCAAAAAGTTATATCTCACTTTATAAAATAAACGTAGAGATATATCAGTTTGAAATTGGTGCATAACAACGGATATTCAAAACCAAATATTTGTCGTCCGGCAAAAACCCAGGCGATTTTCTCAAATATCACCAATTACAACGAATCCCGATATAATGAGGATGATCACCTAATTCCCAATAACTTACTCCCACTCATCATCTATAAAACCATACAGATGTGAGGATTAGACCTGGTAAATACATATCCTGAAGTAAGTATCTAATTGGGAAATCAGTTTTCTATTAACAATGCATAGGGAAACAGAAACATGAATATGTTTCGAAGGAGTATCCGGGTATTCCTAGTAATGCCTCTTCTACTATTAGATTCACGACTATAACCGTATATTTCTTTGCCATCTCTCCAAATCCCTTTATTTTTCTTTAGTCATTACCTTCTGTACACCCCCTTAGGCTAAATGGTTTTCTTCCTTCCCTACCATTCGGCACCATCCTATGGTTTGGAAGAAGACTATCCAATAAGCATAATAGGTGTACTCTCCTAATCCTAGGAGTACTCACAACCTGAGAGAAGGTAAAGATAAAAGACAACTGAATAAACCTTATTCCTATTTCTCCTGAACCAGAACCCATCCTCGAATCTGGAATAAGTTCCTTCGAGTTCGTATATAACCATACGATGGATTTATCCAATGGAATTGGATGTTCGTAGTGATACGGGGTGTTCTGGAGAAATACAAAGGTGAAATAGGAGTGGCGATGAAATACTTGGTTTGGTCGTGAATGATAGCAGTCGCAATTTACTTTTCCCTCTTTCTAATCCATTTATTTGTCTTTACTTATTACCTTTTGTACACCACACTTAGGCTAATTGGTTTTCTTCATTCCCTATCTTTCGGCACCTGCCTATGGTTTGGAAGAAGACTATCAAATAAGCGTAATAAGTGTACTCTCTCCTAATCCTAGGATCCCTCAAAACCTGAGAGAAGGTAAAAGGAAAAGACAACTGAATAATCCCATTCAATCTCTTGAGAACCAGAATCCATCCTCGAATCCGGAACAAGTTCCTTCGAGTTCGTATATAACCATACGATGGATTTATCCAATGAAAGTGGATGTTCGTAGTAATACGGGGTGTTCTGGAGCAATGCAATGGGTAAAAGAAGGAGTGGCAATGATGTATGCAACTCAGACAATCCAAAAGCCAGTGTTTTAAGAAGGTTCGGTTAACTTGGTCATTGAGTCATAGTCTAGGGTCGGGTCATGGTCGCTGCCAGAGAGAGAGAGAGAGAAAAGAAACACTCTGCGTGCACTCTAACCTAGATCAAAATGGTTAATCACTTTATCTAATCAGGATGTCTCCCACTGTATCCTCAAATTCTTTTCCAAACCTGAAAGAAGAATTTGTCGGGATCACCCGATGAGTAAACCAACTCATCAGTGGGAATCGGGATCCAACTATCTTCGCATGATAACGTAATGGAATCCACTTACGTTATCACACTTCAGAAGGTATGCGCATGTCTGGAAAGTTTCAGTTTCTTTAGAAACTCCCGATGTGATTTTTACCCCATGCTCTTATAACCTTAACGAAGGCCAACATATCATAAGTCACATGTCAAGTTCTACCCATCATTATCCAGGTTAATTTGAACCTACCCGTACATACCCTTGATGAAGGCCAAAATAGTAGTACGACTGTCCCAAACCAACGCATCTATGCAACAGAAAAGTAACAAATAGCTACCATACACTATGACTTGACGAAGGCCAACATACATAGGATGAATACTAAGTGCTACCTGTCTGAAATGACGGAGGGCTACGAATGGTTTTTGGCGAAAAACCGTTAACGTAATGAACTTGATATCGTTGAAGGAACCGGATAGCTTTTTACAAATATATATAGGAGCGAAAACCTTTGCTAAAGAGGTCACTCCCGGTGAAGGGATCTCGGCTCTTTCCCCATAGAATGAGGTGCGGGATATTCCAAACTAAATACCGCGATGCAAAGAAAAATGTAATCGACTATAGTGAAGTTATTACCCTGACACAAACTTCTGCCCAAGGGGTCACTCCCGATGAAGGGATCTCGGCCCTTGCCTCATCGAATGAGGTGCTGGATATTCATAACCGAATACCACTGTGCAAAACAAAAGAGAACGTCCTTGTAATAACAGCTTTTTAAAAAATGTTCCAACAACATCGAATAGGTTTGTTTTCTTTGCATTGATCAGAATCAATGCATTCCCATCAATTAATCACACCAGAAAAGAACGAAAATAAAATGTACGTATATGCCATCCGCATTCGCCACTGGGTCCCGTCATCACCCGTTAGGTTACTTAACTAACGACAGAGCGGGTACTGGACTAGCGCGGGTGTAAAACATATACAACATCTACTAGTATATATATCAATATACAATAATCGCTCCAAGCATGATAAATGCAACATCACAGAAAAGTATTAAGTATCACAGAACAATACAGATATCTGGGAGCCCCGGGTTTCCTTTGAGCGGCAACTGAAACCCGACGTTCCCCTGGTCGTGTGGATAGCATGTGCAATGAAAACTAGACCCCTACGAGTGCGGCAAGTTACCCGCCAAAACCTGAAGCGAGGCAGCCCCCTTCAGCAAAGTGAATGGACCACCCAGCACTTCACGGAATCCGGTAACTTGAGCACCCCTCCTGGGTCAACCTATACCCCCTACGAGTGCGGCGAATAGCCTGCCAATTCTAGAGTATAGCCCCTTCCGTCTCAAAGCCATGAGATGCGGGCCCGTTGCCCTCTAGAACCCGGCTATTCGTGCACTCCACCGTGGGGTAATCCTAGTACAGAAAAGAAAATATGTACAACGGGTACATTGACCTCAACCCGGCCATGCCCCAAAAGAATAATATACAAACAGACAGTGACGACAGTCCACATGTCGGACACTCGCCCCGCGATATCAAATGTACAAATAAATCTAAACTGCACTAACATTGCACCAAGCTATCCACCATGACAAATCCGCAACATCACAGCACAACACAGAACATCAACGTGAATGTCACGTTCGCAAACCCGTCTAAAAGAGCTGTAGCAATTAGAAAAGATTTACCGCTCGAATGACATTCACGGTCGCAGATATAATGTAAGCACTGTGAACTAACGTATTTAAAATTTCGTCCAACAAAATTTCCCGAAGTGGTCCCTAAGCACAAATCCAGTACTGTAACAAATCTGGGCCTAAACAAAATATTCCAGAAACCATAATTCCATATGAAAAACACCCAGAAGAAAAACGGTGCACTGAATCGACTATTGCGCCGCGCAACCGCGGCAAATATGGTTGTTCCGCCGCGGTTCCACGGTGTTATACTACGATCTGTTAGTTATATGTATGCCCTAGAGGCCATTACTGTACATTGGATGTATATTGTAGTGGATGCTGGGACATATATAGGTAGGACTTTCTTGCTCGACATGATAGTACGCTATCTGGTTACTCTTTATCATAACATGTATACTTTCTGTCTCTCTGATTACATGTTGATAAAGCCCTTAGGATGTGTACTCGACTTCCAGGACTATGATGTAGATCATACTAGTGGGTCCTAGGTAGTCCATGAGTACATCCTTCAATGTTCCTAGTCGTGGGAATATCGAGACGGGGCATCGATATTCCAGAGTAGACTAGCGTATATCTTCTCGACCCATGTGATGGGCGATAGATGATCCCATATCCATTGGTGTTTGACATCAGAAATAGTATGCGGGTGCTCAGTGGAGACTGGGTACACTGAACGGACTAGCCGAGAACTCCCAGATGGTAATATACCTCACGTCAGATGGCAGTTCTCTGGTGACACTGGTACAGCTTAGTCTGTTGACCCGATATCGTCATAGAGTCTTGTGTGTCTCCCACTGTGCTTTGATTTCCACCCTACCACGGATCTACTGAGTCGTGCAAACAGGTGGTTTTTGGGTACAGTCCCGATTCACATGGAGGCAATGAGCGATAGGAGGGGATTGGTCTCTCCCGGTATTGGGGGTTGATGTTGCGCTATGCGCGACTGGCCATAACAGGAAATCCCTGGCCAGGGTTGCAGTGATATACTGGTAAGAGTTATCAGTAGTTTCACGATTGTTATGGACCTTACGTAGGCATGACTTATCAAGCTACTGGGGTCTGACGTTTACCACCTCTAGGCGAGATATGCGACATATCAGACGAACAGACCGGACTGTACGTTAAGTGTTACTGGTTGGATTCATAGGACTGTGAGCGGGCTTGCTCGTCGATCTTCTGATCGCTCAATACCCGGGTGGCCGTTACGTTTAGCAGACCGCTTGTGGCTTGTGGGTGTTTGATATGATCATCACCTGCTGCCGGCGTATTGACAAGTCTTTAGAGTCCTACACAGAGGTTTCCTGGCTCAAGCGAAACGAAATAGGAGCGCATATGAGATATGTGTGGGACCGAGAATAATGCGTGTATGTGATACCGTATTCCATTCTCGCGATGAATGTATCGATCGGTTGTATGCGATATAACCTAGTTATCGAATCAAGGATTGATTCGATAAGCCGATACATTAGATACTAGTCGGTTATATGCGATATGACCGGATCGTTAAATCAAGTATTGATTTAATGATTTAATGCATAATTATATATTTGATATATTACTTTGCATTAACTAGTATTTGTTCACTTTAAAAAGGATTTTCTCACTTGATGTGCACATTGTATATGTGATATATTTTTTGTGCACTTGATTGTATCATGTTTGATGATACATAAATGTTAGGGTGTATGTTAAGATTAAACCATGGTTATGTAATTGTTAGGGTTTTCATTTTCTTAACTATTTCTTTTATTTATTTATTCATCTTTGAAAGATAAATAGAATGGTGGCTTATTTTGTTTCTTTCATGAAGCTTCATGAAGTGTTGAAAGCTTGACAATTTTGATTGTTTACTTAACCCTAACCATTCAACCTAACTATAGTTTATTCTCTACACCTAACTATGGTTGCTATATGATAAGTATTCATTTTATTTTTTATTTGAAATAGACTTATCATATTCTTTCTTCATCTTCTTCTTCTTCAACAAAGGAAGAAAGCTTGCCTTCATCAATGGCAACTTGAGAAAAAAAGTGAGAAATCCAATTCTAAAGTGAACCCACCTCCTATTTCTTCATCCTCTACCTCTTTCCAAGTAGTATATGGTGTTTTCTTAACAAGTTTCATGACTTGGTGAAGTTGGAGCTTGATCTTGAGTTGCCTCGCCGTAGATCATCTTCGGCATCGAAGTCGACGACCTAGCCCGATCAATTCTTCGATGAAACCACCGCGAGAGTCCGAGATCTGATGGGTACAGCGGAGGGACTTCATCACGGAGCTATGGAGGTGGAGAACCGGATCTACAAAGGTTGTAGTCACTTTCCTTTAGCAATAAATTGGTTTACTTGCTTGCATCGCCTATACATCTAGTTAACGATCCGTATTAGGGTTTGTAGGCGCTTGGAAAATTTTGAATTGGCCATGTTTGATCACTTGTGAGACCTCATTAGTGTACCTAGGAACCCTACACGATCGTGCTCCTAAATTTCTTCCAGTGTCTTAAAAAAGCCTGCACGATTTTCTGACATACCCAAAATAATTTTTAGACCAATTTAAAAATTCGGCAGAAACTTGATGAATGGAAATACGGTTTTGTAAATTTCGTTCGATCGATATTTTAAACATGTTAGAACAAGCTAGTAAGGGTTAAAGGCATGGCTCTGATACCATGTAAGTCTACGGTAGCGCCCCGGTCGTCAATCCGAGGCCAAAAACGGAATAAAAACTTTTTACAAAACCAACGCTATCGTAGTCTTTCTCTTTCAGGTCACTCATAATTGGACGCACTCCTAAGTTGAGTAATGCTGATCGGCCACTTTCCATTTAGTTGACATGCACTGGAGACAGCTGGATGATTTGAATCTGGTTCCAATTAAATCAGTGCCTCTGTTTCTATATTGTATATAGAATGGTCATATCTTAACGATGTTAAGGTATATGGAGTTATCCGGCTTATGCTTAAAACCAGACTCTGGATAACTCAAGGCACGTTTTTGTAATGACAGTTTGTGGGTTAACCCAGGCTATGACGAGGGTTGACTTTCTACCATCTGGAAGATCAATAGTGATATTGTTCTTAACTCGCCACAGTTTTAGTAAAATGGACTTTTTCAAAAAACAGTAGTAGGAGTATGGTAGAACTGGAAGCGATTCCAGAACCGCAAACGATTACTGAAAGTTTAAGAGGAGCCTAAAGATTCAATCAGGTTAGACATTCCATTATCTACTCCACAGATATGGTGGGTAACCTCAGGCGCCCGAGAGGTACTTCGGTAGCCTCAAGGACGGTGACAGGGAGGTTCTTGTTTACCGAGACTTGCCATTACTGTTGTTCTAGACTATGAGACCTGGCAGGAGGATGAGTATAGCGTCGTTCTAAACTAGCTTTAGAAGTGCACGTGTATATGACTCTGCCAGAGAGTTGTCGTAGTCAGTGGGAGCAGCGGAAGCATATTGGACAAGTAGCTTGTGTCTATTTGTAGACTAAAGCAGATATAGCGGAGATAGATCATCTATTTTTGATGTGACAGTCATAGATTTTGGCTTCATCAGAATAGGAGATGGATCAGTTAAGAAGGTAGTAGGGTGTGATGTCCTGATATTTGGATGACATACACATACTGTGGTTGTCACATAGTGGTTTCTCCATATAGGATATAGATATAATATCAGACATTCTGGTTACTAGATCTATGGTTTTAGATCTAGGTTTGGGAAATGTCCCAATCTGGGTACTTAGACAGTATTCTAAAGGTGCTTTAGAATGGACGACTCATGGCATGGTAGTGTACCTACAGGTGATGGAGTCACCCTCTCTAAAGGTGTCTTACAGACTAAAGGGGAGAGGGATGTGCATTCTCTTGCTTACGCAATTGAGTTGATCATGGGATGTCAAGTACCACACCAGATGTTGTTTTTGCACTAGTTGCAATAAGTTGATATTAATCCAATCCTTGGGGAACGTTCGGAAGCAGCTTTAGAACATAAGTGAATGTTCTAGGGATATGATAACTACAGCCTCCTTCAGGAGACAGTTATCATTCTAGGCTTCCAAGGTGACAAGGTTGACAAAGTGGCTGTCAGAGTTATAGTTTTCCCTCTGACGAGGGGAAGTTGTTTGGACAAGTGGTCCAAGCGGATACTGAGGGAGGCAAGGAACAGGATACTGATTGATTTCAGTTGACGATACAGTCTAAGAAGTTTAGATTTGGAGTTCATTTGTGAACTAGGTCCCATCAGATATTCAGACATATTCTAAGACAGGTACTGCTCATTTCGGGAGATGGCTTTCCCCACGAACTTTAGATAAAGAGAGACATAGAAAGAAACATCAGAGCGGATCCACTCACTGAGGCTATTTCTCGAATGCAATAGTTTCACAAACAAGCTTTGTGAGACTGATCATTAGAGGAGTTGGGTGTTCGGTATCACACGGGCTGTGAGTATGCGACATCGCAATAATTATCCTTAAGTTCAAGTGGGAGATTGTTGGATATAGTGCCTTCAAAGTCAATTATTGGATTGCAGGCACGTGATTGCAATGATTGAGGGGGGACCTATACCGGTTGGACAGTCTTACTCGAGATGATGGTATGCTATCTGGTTTACCTTTATCATCGTGTACATGCTTTAGGTGACATTACATATCACTATTACACGTTGATAGAGCCCTTAGGATTCTTTCTTGACTACCAGCAGTATGATGGCGATCATATACGTGAGAGTTGTGTAGTCTATAAGCACATCCTTAAAGTGTCCCTAGTCGTGGGAGTTTTCGAGACTGGGCATCGCTGCTCCATGAGCAGACTAGTGTATATGGATCGAGACCCCGACGAGGGGCGATGGCCGGTCTCACAAGCCATTGGTGTCTGCTGGTTCACCTAAGACGTATACAGGTGCTCATTTGGTTATGAGTACACCGGACAGGACTCACCGAGAACATGCCAGTTGGTTTTATACCTAGCGTCAGATAGCAGTTCCCTGGTGACATGTGTACAGGTTAGTCTATCGACCTGAGATCGTCATTTGTCTCGTGTGAGTTCCCACTGTGCTTTGATTACTACCCTACCACAGCTCAAAGAGTCGTGCAAACAGGTTTTAGTTGGGTACAGTCCCGAGACACATGGAGGTAGTGAGCAAATCGACAGGGGTTTCGTCTCTCCCGGTATTAGGGGTGAGATCGCGCTGTGTCAGGATAGCCATTATACGAAGTCCTGGCCCAGGCAGGAGATTTACTGGTAGGTATTCCAGTAGTATCTCAGGGTGTTCTGGGTTACACTCCGACATGACTTACGCTATTGGGGGTGTGACGTTTACCAACCCCTAGATCCGATATGCGATACTCATAGACGAACGGACCGGACTGTACGGAGATTGTCACAGATAGGCTCAGTAGGTTTTCAGGATGAGTTTCCTCATCAGTCTCCCTTTTGGTCAATACATGGGTAGCTGTTACGTACAGCTAGTACCTCTAACGTGCTTGTGGTTAAACCCACTACCAGCGTATTGACGAGTCTTTAGAGTCCCCAACAAAAAGTTTCCCAAGTTTCGGGCGAAACGTTGTAGAGGCCGTATGGTATTATGGCAGGGTTCGATCATATACGTGCACTTGTGCACAGATCATGATCGGAAGGATTATACTATTGGGCTTTGGTTTAAGCCGGATCCTAGTTTAGATTTGTTGGATTACTTTAGTCTCATCGCATTTGCATTCAATCAGAATGCGGATGCTGGTATGTATATACAGGTGAGGGGTATCCTTGTGATCCGTCACGAGTTTACTTTAGATGTTGCCATATCTTTTTGTTGGACTAAACATTTGGGTTAATGTTTAGATGGTGGAAATTGTGAGTGGGAAGTGATTGTTTTGTGCATTAAATGAGACATGTGCTTCATTGGTGACTCATGGTCTTATTTCTTGTGCAAATGTCACATTAGTGATTGTTTATTGTGTTGAAATGAGAGGTGGAGAGAGAGTGGACAGCCACTAACCCTTGGGATAACTCTTGAGATTATTCTTTTGGGCTCTCACAATTCATTCCAACACTATAGAAAAGAAAAGCACTTCTTCTTATTCTTCCTCTAGCACAGAAGTTCCACTATGGCTTCATCTTCAACCTCCATCCATACACTCTCATGTGTTGAGAATCAATGGATGCTTGAGACAAAGTTATCACACACATTCTCTACATCACCTTGGACATGTCGGCTAGCAAACGTCATGTCCGAGTTGTTTTGGTTTGAAGAGGGAGCCCGTAAAAAGACTTCTTGACGTGGTGCCCTTACGACGAGGAGACCGGAGATCGGAGATGCCGCGAGGAGCTAGGGATGGTAGCTAAAGACAAAGGACATGGATCGATCGATATAGCTTTTCTATCATCTTTTTAGTTAGCTAGTTTGTGTTAATGGTTCGATCCAGGTGAAAGACTACGATAGCGCCGGTTTTGTAAAAAGTTTTTGTTCCGCGTTTGGCCTCGGATTGACGGCCTGGGCGCTACCGTAGACTTACATGAAAACCATGTCCGAAAACCGCTACGGAACCCGAATTGCCTATATGTTAGAACCTATAGCCTACGTATGCAAAAACAACCAAACAACCCTCGTCGTTGACGTACAAACGTCCAACGACCAAATACAATATCAAATCTCAAAACCAAGAATCCCAATACCGAAAAACATAGCCAAAACTATAACTAGGGTCGCTATTCATGAAAACCACCAAGCCTAAAACCCAATCGTACCAATCACGCATTCACAACACACTAAATATTATATGAAGATAATATATATATATCATCACAATGTCAAATAAAACCAACGTCTAATTATACCGAAAACCTAGTAAGTATCGATTTACAATTTTAGTTCAAAACTAAATATTTCAACAAAACTAGTGGCCACAATAATCACATAATAGCTTAAGCCTCACAAACCCTTACTAACTTTTTAATCTCACCCACTTTAGATTTAATAAAAGTTAGTTCTTAGAAAGCTTAGTTTGGACAATTTGGAAAATAACAATTAGCAAACTAGCTACTAGCTTAAATTTGCATGTCTAAACATGTGAGACTACACATCACAACCATCAACAACTAATCAAAACCCTAACTTGATCACAAAAAACCACTCTTGAATTTCCTAATTTCCATTTAAAACCATATTTTAAACACTTAATAAGCTAGATTAAAGTAATTATCTAACAATTAAACCTTGGGGTTAGGATTTATATCTCACAACCTTGATCTCAAACTTGTAAACTTGACTCTCAAAATGGCCTCCAAAATGCTAACTTGCTCCTTGATCCAAGCTAGATTAGGCCAAGGAATAATGGGTAAGGATTAGATTTGGAATTTGTGGGATTTTTGATGAATTGTTGGAGCTTTTTGAAGTGGGAATGAGGTGAGGAAAACTTGGGGCTGCCACATGAGGAGGCTCGGCCAACTGAGAAGAGGAGGGGTTTTTGGGTTAGTGTGTGGAAATTTCTAGATTAAACAACACTTAAGCCTTAATTAATGCACCTCACATCAATTTATTCTTTAATTCATTTCCTTTTCTATTTTTCTTCTCTAATTTATCCTATAAAACTCTAGAAACATGGAAACAATTGGAGAAGAGAAGAACATGTTACAAACTTGTATCTAAGTTGACATGGTTCACATTTGTATATTTAACCCATTCCAATTTTTAATTACCACTAATTAAGTGTATAAATAAAAGCTTATAATAATATTTTAATTAAGGAAAAATATTCAAGTGAACTAATAATTATAAGTAACTAAATAAATACCACATACTTGCAATTTCCTAGTTAAACTAGGTGCATTTAAGTATATATTGAAAAATGATTATATCCCGGTTTTTACGGAAAACACAAATTATTTACCGATTAACGGAAAATTCGCCTAAACGATTTCTGAAACGTTACACCAAGTTATCAAAACAATGTTAAAATTACGACTACGAAACACTAAAAATTAGCCCCTAATCAAAATTAACATCACATGAAATTTTGGGCTAAACAAACAATGCCTGAAACCCCAAAACCTACAGACCAGAGCACAGGAGAAAATCGAGGCAAAACTGGGCAGTTTGGACCGGCCTCCTCGGTTTTAGAGGGCATCTGCTCGGGTGAAATCCGAGGGAATTGCCTCAATTTTGTACTGTGTTCTATATACATCACATGCATTCTTCTGCAGTTTCTAAAATAATTTTTCGAGACCATATTAGAATCGATAGAGAGCAGATCCTAGGGTTTCAGAAATCCGTATTTTTCGGAGTTGTTTCGGTTTCATAATATTTAACATCGTCTAAGTTTCTAGCCTTTCTCTGATACCACTGTAGGGATTCTTTAGCACCTTGTCTAGGGTTAGGGTTGCATCACACATGCTATATTAAAAATTTGGGGGTGCTAAACAATTCCAACCATGAATCGAACTAGAAATCTAGGGTAACAACTTGTAGTATCACATACAAACTAGTTCCTAACACTAAGTGGGGAGAATACAACATTTGTAGACCTCCCTCCTTGACTCCTTGGATCAACTAGGGTTTGAACCGGCTTGCTTGAATCCTTCCAAGTCCACGACGATCTACCCGGAGTCCCTTGGCTCAAGCTCCTAGCTTCACTTGATATATGAAGAAGTGGAGCAAACAACCTACACTAATAGGCTAGAGTAGTATAGATTGGTGATGTGGTTTATTTTCTCACTTAAAAACCCTTTCTTTTTGTGTTTTCACTCTATAGAAAAATCAAGAGAGCATGAAGGAGGAAGAAGAAGGAGATGGCTAGCATGAGCGCTTTTGTGATAATGATAACGTCTCTAATTAAATGAGAAAAGAAAATATATGTATATGAGTCACACTCACATACAACCATAGTTGATAAATATCTAGATATTTTCATTTGTGAGTTAAAGAACAAAGGAAATTAAACCATGGTCATACTTTGGTCAAGTAAAGAATAGTGATGAAGAGAATTCAACCATGATTTAATCATTTCTTTTTCTCAATAATGAAAATATATATACATATATATCTTCCATGTGAGTCTTGCATTGCCATCTCCAATGTATCAACAACCATGATACAAGTATGCATGCATGTGTGCATTGATATCAACATGTATATACATGCATACATTCATGCATACATCCAAATAGAAAATGTTCAAATAAATGAGCTAAAAGTCAATATTAAATCAACACTTGATTTAATAAACTGGTCATATCTCATACGACCCGACCAATAGAAAACACCTGATTAAAACACAGTATCATATACACACATTTAATCGAGCTCCCGCGCATATCTCATATGCACACCACATCATTTCGCTTGAGCTAGGAATCTCCTGTCTGGGACTCTAAGGCTCGTCAATACGCCGACAGTAGGTGATGATCATATCAAACACCCATAAGCCACAAGCGGTCAGCTAAACGTAACGGCCACCCAGGTATTGAGCGATCAGAAGAAAAACAAGAGACCTGTCAAAGCTCCCGTCGAGCCAACTAGCAACACTTACCGTACAATCCGGTGTCTTCGTCAGATATGCTGGATATCGAGTCTAGGGATGGTATAGTCGACCCTAATAACTCAATAAATCATGTCGGTGTATGGCTCATAACAGATCGAGAAACTACTAATAACACTTATCAGTATATCTCAGCAGCCCAGGCCAGGGACTTCCTGTTATAGCCAATCGAGCATGGCGCAACATCAACTCCCAATATCGGGAGAGGCGAAAGCCCTCCTATTGCTCATTGCCTCCATATGCCTCGGGACTGTACCCAAAATCCACCTGTTTGCATGACTCAGTAGAGCCATGGTAGGGTAGAGATCAAAGTGCAATGGGAGGACACACAAGATTCTATGACGATCTCGGGTCTACAGACTAACCTGTACCAGTGTCACCCGAGAACTGCTATCCGACGATAGATATAATACCACATATGAGTTCTTATCGAGTCTGTTCAGTGTACCCAGTCTCCACTGAGCACCCGTATACAATCTTTGGTGTCACCACACCGGATGGATATGAGATCATCCATCGCCCATCATATGAGACAAAAATGGTATACGCTAGTCTACTCTGGAATATCGATGCCCTGTCTCGATACACCCATGACTAGGAACATTTCAAGGATATGCTTATAAACTACACCGTGTCCTACTAGTATAATCTGCATCATAGTCGCAGTAGTTAAGCAAATATCCTAAGGGCTTTATCAATATGTACCAAATGAGTAAGATGCAAGATCAAATGAACATGTCAAGATAAAGTACAACCAGATAGCATACTATCGTGTCGAGCAAGAATGTCCTCTGAATATATATATATATATATATACATACATATATATACATACCGATACATCCACTATCATATAATGGCCTCTAGGGCATACATATATCCAACAGGAGAGACTTGGATACACTTTTTGCAATAGTTCAACTATTTTTTCACTTTCCAGTTTGTTTTAGTTCTTGTACATAGTAAGTTTGCCTTGAGTTCTTTGCCTTCTCTTGATCTTGCAAGCTCTTCGTTGAGCTTGCAAGTTTAAGTTTTTGTTATTGAACTCATGGTTTGTATCATCACTTGGAATTAATAAAGCTTTCATTTTGCACTTGGGTTCTTAGTATTCTTTTTCTATCTCTTTTACTTACTTGCAATTTAATTTCTTGCCATTTACTTACTTGCAATGTTGTGTTATTCTTTTTATTTCATTTCATTTGCACTTTCTTTTGTTGTTTTGATGATTTTTGAATAGTGGTGTTATTCGGAAAGAGAATGGTTATGTAAGTTAGGAATTCCATTTACATATTTCCTTTGCCCGATATTTGCTAATTGAACTCCGCCCAAACCTTACGCAAGCGCTCCGTTAGTCACCCTACCCTACCAAGGTATCGGTGATCCTTAACCGTGACCGGCTGCGTTCGTTTTGGCCGGAGGCGAGAATCAAGAGACAAGAACGGACGGACAAGGGTCAATAAGCCGGATTTCACGAATACCGTGTTTAAACACCCTAATCCACGTTGTTTCCTATTGCTCTAGCTTCATTAGTCAAGCTCGGCACAAAGGATTGAGTACGGACTTCCCTAACTTACACTAACCTATCTCTATTCCTAACAAACTTATACTTTGCATATACAACACTTAGGCTAGAAACGAATAGTTCCGACCCTTTGTTTAACTCGTGATGACAAGAACGTAAAACGCACCATCTCCCTGCGGATGACCCGTACTCATCGTGGATAGCTGTACGCGACGCCGTCTTGATTGTGGTTAACTTTAAATTCTTTATAAAACGACACGGTGAAAACCTGTAACTATCAGTATACATGTGGATGCTAGGGATATGTATGTACAAGACATTCTTGCTCAGTTATATAGTATATTATTTCTTTTGTCTTTATCAGGATATCTGTATTTGTTTTTATTGAAGCTTTATCCAGCTTGCACATCTTGATAAAGACTTGATACAGTAGTATACTATTATGGCTTGAATTTATCTTAACATAACATATGTTATACATGTTATTACATATTGCGGTTACATGTTGATAAAGCCCGTAGGTTCTTGCTTGACTACCTGCGTTGTGATGGTGATCATACTTTTAGGAGCAGGGTAGTCCATAAGCACAACCTTAAATGGTCCCTGGCCGTGTGAGTATCGAGACTGGGCATTGATACTCCAGAGTGGACTAGTATATACGTTTCTAGACCCTGACGAGGGGCGATGGTTGGTCATGTAGCCATTGGTTTGATACACCTAATATCGTATACAGGTGCTCACTGGGTGTGAGTACACTGAACGGACTCGCGGAGAACTTCCAGACGGTACTATACCTATCGTCAGATGGAAGTTCTCAGGTGACTTGTGTACAGGTTAGTCTTCAGACCTGAGATCGTCATTTGTCTCGTGTAAGTTCCCACTGTGCTTTGATCACTACCCTACCACGGCTCTACCGAGTCGTGCAAGCAGGTTTTGGTTGGTTATTATCCCGAGCCATATGGAGGCAGTAGGCGATTGTTGGGTATTCGTCTCTCCCGGTATTGGGAGTCGATATCGCACAGTGTTCGATTGATCATGACCATAAGATTTTGGCCAAGGCAGTTGGGATTTACTGATAGGTTGATCAGTAGTTTCCCGGAGTGGTCCTGAGCCTCATCAGCACGAATTATTGGGTTATTAAGTTCTGACGTTTACCATCCCATAGACCTAGTATGTGATACTCTTAGATGAAGAGACCGGACTATACGGAGATTGTCATGGATAGGCTCAGTAGGAATTCGGACGAGTTTGCTCGTCGGCCTTCCTTTTCGACAGCTACCTGGGTAGCCGTTACGTACAGCTAGTGCCGCTGACGTGCTTGTGGTTAAACCTACTTCCAGCATACAGTCGAGTCTTTAGAGTCCCACACAGTGGGTTTCCCTGCTTCGGGCGAAACGATGTAGAGGCCGTATGGTTTTACGGCAGGGCTTCGATCACATACGTGCACTTGTGCACGTGTGATGTTTGGGCGGATAATACTAGTGGGCTTTGGTTTAAGCCAGATCCTAGTATTATATTCATGGATTATTTTGTCTCTTTGTATTCGTATTTTTCGGAATACAGATACGGGTATGTATATACGGTGATGGGCATTCTTGTAATTGTGCAAGATGCTTCTAGAAGAAGACACCTCATTATTTGTTTTAACCATTTTTGTTAATGGTTAATGAGGTGGAGAAATGAGGTGTTTAATTGGTTTAAATGAAGCATGGCTACTTGGTGACTCATGTCATGACTCATTCTTTACTATTGGAGTATGCTTGATATTTTCTTTTGTTGTGAATTTTTAATGCAAGGTGGCATCTAGATATTTTTGTGGTATCTAGATAGTTTGGTGTGGAATTATTGGTTTGCATTATTAATACACAACACTTAGCCATTCTTCACTTGATGATATTCTATTCTCACTTGAACACTCTCATCATCTCCTTGCTCTCTTCTTCAAAGCTCTAACCCTAATTGTCTCATGAGTTGAGAAACCTAGGGTTAGTAAGACATATTAATCCATCATCTCACTCTACTTCATCTAGGCTACTTTGATTAGCATTCTAAGTACCTTAGTTACCTCGATTAGGAGGTAGGAGCTCAAAGTAGGCACTCTCGGATGGATCATCTTTGATGCAAGGAGGCCGAAATTCAAGCACGATCCGTACATCTTTTGAGGAGCCAAAGGAGAGGAGCGAAGACCCGCAGGACTTGTTTTTTAGGTATAATTTCTATCATAGTAGATAGAGCTTCTCTTATTGCTAGTTAGGTTTATGGTTAGATCCGGTTTAGGGTTATTCCGGCACCAAGTTTAAATTGTTGTAAAAAAATTTGTTCCGCAAACGGCCACGGATATGGCCAGGGCGTTAGCATAACCTTTCATGGTATCAGAGCCAGCCCATAAACCCTATACTAGCAGGTTTAAACAATGTTAAAGTAACGAAATAGAAATAACTCCGAAACACGAAACGGAAATCCAAGTTTCTGTCGAAATTTTCAGAGGCTCTAAATTTTTTTAAAACAATTGCAGAGTGCTACTTTAGTTGTGAGATGAACACAAACAAAAAACGAGATGATTCCACCTCCTCATGGGCGGCCAAAGTGCCAAAATGGTCGGCCCCACCGGTTCAATAGAGTGGAATTATGTTGAGTTTTGGTTTGTATTCTTGTTACTTGGATTTAGGATTTCAGGTGTTGTTTGTTTTTGCCCAGGTTGGATATTCTGTTATCTTGTGTTTTAGGGCAATTCGAGGTATTTCGAAGTCGTTATTTTTTTAACATTGTTTAATAGTTTCAGTACATACATTACTGTCTGCGACCGTGAATATCATTAGAGCGGTATAGCTCGTCTAATTGCTATATATTCCTTTAGACGGGTTTGCGAACATGACATTCATGTTGATGTTCTGTATTTGTGCTATGGTTGTGGTTGGATAGTCATGGTAGATAGCTTATGGTGCAATGTTAGTGGTACAGTTGAGATTCATTTGTACATTTGTTATTGCGGGGCGAGTGTCCGACATGTGGACAACCATTACTTCCTGTTGTATATTATTTGATTAGGGCACAACCGGTTGAGGTCGATGTCAACATTGTACATATTATTTTTCTTTTCTGTACTAGGTTTACCCCAAGGTGGAGTGCATGAATAGCCGGGTTCTAGAGGACAACAAGCCCGCATCTCATGGTGTTGAGACGGAGGGGGTTTTACTCTAGAATTGGCGGGCTATTCGCCGCACTCGTAGAGGGTATAGTTTGAACCATGGAGGGGCGCCCAAGTTACCGGATTCCGTGAAGTGTTGGGTGGCCCATTCACTTTGTTGATTAGGGTTGCCCCACTTTTGGGATTGGCTGGTAACTTGCCGCGCTCGTAGGGGTCCAGGTTTTCATTGCACAGGCTATCCACACGACCAGGAACGTCGGGTTTTATTTGTGGCTCAAATGAAACCCGAGGCTCCAATATTATCCGCCATTCTGTGTTGCTTGCTGAGATTCTGTGATGTTGCTTATTATCATGCCTAGGACGAATGTTATATATATTTATATATATACTAGTCGATGTTGTATATGTTTTGCACCCGCGCTAGTCCAGCCCCCGCTGTACCGTTAGTTAAGTAACCTAACAGGTGACGACAGGGCCCAGTGGTGAATGCGGATGGCATATACGTACATTGTATTTTCGTTCTTTTCTGGTGTGATAGGATTAATTGATGGGACCGCATTAATTTTGATTAATGCAAGATAAAAAACCTAAAAGATGTTGTTGGAACAAATTTTGAAAAACTATAGTTATATTTTTTCGCTTTGCATAGTGGTATTCGGTAGTGAATATCTAGCATCTCATTCCAGAAGGCAAGAGCCGAGATGCATTCACAAGGAGTGACCTCTTGAGTAAAAGTCTATACTGTAGATTACTTGATTTTTCAAAACCACAAGATTTTCAAAAGTGGAGCCTAAACCATTCTTTTTCAAAACTGCTCACGTTCCTTCAACGATATCAAGTTCATTACGTTAAAGGGTTTTTCGCCAAAAACCCAGCCGTGGCCCTCCTTCATTTCGGATTGGTATTTCTTAGTATTCGTGCTACATATGTCGTGCTTAGCCGAGGCGTAGTGTTCGGTAGCTATGTAATATTTTTCTGTAGAATTAGATGCGATTGGCTAGGACAGTCGTGCGGTCATTTTGGCTCAGTCAAGGACTCGTACGGGTGGGTCTAATGCAATCAAGATAATGACGGGTTGAACTTGACTAGGATCCTTTGATATGTTGGCTCAGTCAAGGTCACTTGCGTCGTAGGGGAAAAAACCACATTGGGAGTTTTAAATATACATGAAACTTGCAGATTTAGCATACTTTCTGGAGTGTGGTGACTAGAGTGGATTCCATCTAGGTCAACACACAATGATAGTTGGATCCCGATCCCACTGATGAGTAGGATTACTCTTGGGAGATTTTTTCACTTAACAATCAATGCTATACACCAAGTAGGTGTCTAGAACGGTGTTAGCAGAGCTACGCCTCCAGGGAAAAGAGGTTTCATAATTAAGGAACTTCGCGAAAGTGTTGGAAAACCTCCTTCGAAGTACCAACACTAGTCTGACCGAAAGATTAAGCAAGTTTTGTAATGTGCGATTAATCCCGACTAATTCTCCTTTTAAGGTTTGATGGAGAATTCGAGGAAACAGTGGGAGCCATCCTGGTTAGATAAACTAATAACCAATCTAATCTTGCAAGAGCACATGCTAAGTGTTTCTTTTCTCTTTTTCCAGGTAGCAACCATTTCACGCCCTAATCAAGATAATAAAATGTATCGCTTGACTAATCCGAATTCTTATTCGGGGCTGGAGAACGTCAGTTCGGCTCTAAACTATGACAGTTGTCATGAGTATGAGCAAGGGAAAGATGATTGCATGAATTCCTTGATAACCCCAACGAAGAAGAAACACACTATTGCGTCTTCTTCAGGTGTTCTTGTTATTGAGAACTGTTTTTTGGTCAGTCCTACCTCCTGGGTACTAGATACCGAATCAGGATCTCATATCTATAATTTATTGCAGGGACTGAGAAAAAGTAGGATGGTTGGACCTGGTGATATGTCCCTTAGAGTAGGGTACGGAGCACAAGTTGATGCTGCAGCCGTTGGTGAATATCTTTTAGTATTGCCAAATGGCAATACTATGATTTTGAACAATTGCTAATATGTACCTTCCATGGTTTGCAACATCATATCAGTTTCTTTACTTGATAAAGATGGATATAAGTTTGTTCTTGATAGAAATATCATGAACATTTACCTTAATCAGGTGTTGGTTGCAGAAGCTACACAGTGTAATGGTATCTATGTTCTAAATCAAAACACTGTTCTCAATATACAAAACACACGCAAGAGAAAGAGTTCAGAAATGAACGAATCCTACTTGTGGCATTGTAGACTTGGTCATATCGGAGAGAAAAGACTAAGTAAGTTACATAAAGATAGGCTTTTGAATACGTTCGAATTTTCATCTTATAAAACTTGTCTGTCCTATCTCAAGGGAAAGATGACCAAATCTCCGTTCACCGGACACAGAGAAAGAGCAGCAGAGCTCTTGGGACTCATACACAGTGATGTGCATGGTCCGATGTCTATACATGCAAAGGGTGGGTTCTCATACTTCATCACATTCACTGACGATTTCTCTAGGTTCGGATATGTGTATATTTTGAAACACAAATCTAAAGCTTTTGAGAAATGCAAAGAATACAGAAACGATGTAGAGAACCAGACTGGAAAAAGTATCAAGATCCTCCGATCCGATAGAGGAGGGGAGTACCTAAGCATGGAATTCTGGGAATTTCTAAAAGAGAATGGTATTCTCTCTCAGCTTACTCCTCCGTATACACCACAGCACAACGGTGTATCGGAGCGGAGGAATCGTACCCTATTGGATATGGTTCGCTCTATGATGAGTAACGCCGAGTTGCCTCTTTCATTTTGGGGACATGCGCTTTTGACAGTGGCATATCTGTTGAAGATGTTCCGTCCAAATCCGTGCCTAAGACACCATTCGAGATATAGAACGGTATAAGTCCGTATCTTAAACGTATTAAGATATGGGGTTATCCGACCTATGTTAAAGTACAAAATATGGACAAACTTCAGGCACGTTCAGTTTTATGTAAATTTGTAGGATATCCTAAGGATTCAATTGGATATCTATTCTACCACACCGAGGAACCGAAGGTGTTTATATCTCGCCACGCCATCTTTTTAGAGTGGCAATTTCTTGCAAAAGAAACAAGTGGGAGTACGGTTGAACTGGAAGAAATTCAGGAACCATAACTCAAACTGAAGAATTGGTGGAACCTCAAGATTCAATAACCCCGGACGAGCCTCAGCCACTTCGCAGATCTAGTAGGATTTCTTATCCGCCCGAGAGATACTACGGTTTTCTCATAGACGGGGATCGAGTGTAGGGTTTCCATATAACCTCATATAGGGTTTGGAAGCATCACACATGCCACAATTTAAATTTTAAAAGGTGCTAAGCAAACTAACCAAGGAATTGAACTAGAAATATAGGGTAACAACAAATAGTATCACATACTATAAATAATCTATCACTAAGTGGAGAGACTACAACCTTTGTAGACCTCCTTGAGTGACTCCTTAGATCTGCTAGAGTTTGGAATGGCTCGCTTGAATGCTTCCAAGTCCACGACGATCCACCCGAAGTCCCTTTGCTCAAAGCTTCTTGCTTCACTTGATCAATGAGGAAGTGATGCTAACACTCTAAACTAATAGGCTAAGCTAGTATAGAATGATGGTGTGGTTTGTTATCTCACTTAAAAACCCTTTCTTTTTCCTTTTCTTCACACTCAAAGAAACGCAAGAGAACTTGAAGAAGGAGGAAGATGAAGATGGAAAACCTTTTCTCAAGATAATGATAATTGTTATGTTTTAAAATAAAATAAAAGGATATATATGTGAGACACTCTCACATCCAACCATGGTTAAAAGAAATATCTAGATATTTTTTGATGAGTTAAAAGAACAAAGGAAATAAACCTAGGGTTAAGTCAATGGTCAACCCTAGAAGAGTGTAGAAAGAATGAGTCATTTGTTAATTTCCTTTTTCTTTTATCTCAAACCAAAAATACACATATTAATTTGAACCATATGAGTCTTGCATTGCCATCATCCATATATCATCAACCATGATACACTTGTATGTATGTATGTATGTGTGCATACACATCATCATGTGTATGTATATACATATATGCATACATCCATAAAGAAAAGGTTTAATAAAAATGAGCTAAATGTCATTATTAAATCAACACTTGATTTAATAAACCGGTCATATCACATACGACCCGACCAATAGTTGTTGGAGATAGTGCCCTCAGAGTCAATTATTGGATCACAGGAACGTGATTGCAATGATTGAGGGAGGACCTGTCCCAGTAGGACAGTCTTACTCGAGATGATACTATGCTATCTGGTTTATCTTTATCATCGTG
Source organism: Agapanthus africanus (assembly GCA_030015575.1). Taxonomy (NCBI): domain Eukaryota; kingdom Viridiplantae; phylum Streptophyta; class Magnoliopsida; order Asparagales; family Amaryllidaceae; genus Agapanthus; species Agapanthus africanus. Next base: position 125,638,724 of record JASDDO010000004.1, on the reverse strand, counting down.
TACTGCTTTAGGTGACCTTACGAGTCGCTATTACACATTGATAGAGCCCCTAGGATTCTTGCTTGACTACCAGCAGTATGAGGGCGATAATATAAGTGAGAGCTGGAGTCTATAAGCACATCCTTAAAAGGTCCCTAGTCGTGGGAGTTTCGAGACAGGGAATCGATTCTCCAGAGTAGACTAGTGTATACAGTCGAGACCCCGACGAGGGGCGGTGGCCGGTCTCACAAGCCACTGGTGTCAGTTGGTTCACCTAAGATGTATACAGGTGCTCATTGGGTTATGAGTACACCGGACATGACTCGCCGGGAACCTGCTAGTTGGGATTATACCTGATGTCAGATAGCAGTTCCGTGGTGACATGTGTACTGGTTAGTTCATCGACCCGAGATCGTCATTTGTCTCGTGTGAGTTCCCACTGTGCTTTGATTACTACCCTACCATGGCTCAAAGGAGTCGTGCAAACAGGTTTTAGTTGGGTACAGTCCCGAGCCACATGGAGGCGGTGGGCGGATCTGCAGGGGTTCGTCTCTCCCGGTATTGGGGATGAGGTCGCGCTGTGTCTAGGAGAGCCAGAACATGAAAAGTCCTTGGCCAAGGCAGGAGATTTACTGGTAGGTATTCCAGTAGTATCTCAGGGAGTTCTGGGCTGCACTCCGACACGACTTGTACCGTTATTGGGGGTCTGACTTTTACCACCCCCCTAGGCCCGCCATGCGATGCTCATAGAAGAACGGACCGGACTGTACGGATATTGTCACAGACAGGCTCAGTAGGGTGTCAGGATGAGTTCGCTCATCGACGTCCCTTTTGGTCAATAGCTGGTGGCCCGTCACGTATGGCTAATACCTCTGACGTGCTAGTGGTTAAATCCCCAGCCATAGTATTGACGAGTCTTTAGAGTCCACCACATACAGTTACTCAAGTTTCGGGCGAAACGCTGTAGAGGCCGTATGGAGATAAGGCAGGGTTCGATCAGATACGTGCGGTATTGCACGGATCGTGATCGGACGGTTTTTACTAGCCGGCTTTTGCTTAAGCCGGATTCTAGTATTAGATAGTGTAGTTTTGTCTCTTTGCATTTGTGTTCAGTGGGAATACAAATGCGGGCATCTATATGCAGTAGTGGGGTTTTCCTATAATTTATTACAGGATAGGTTTTCTGGAGTTGCCAGTTTGCATTCCATTCCGGCCGGTTTTTCTTTGTTCCTTCACGGCCGGACTTTCGATGGAGGGGGTATTTTGCAATTGTGCAAATTACCTTTTGTGGAGGGGTTTATTGCATTTGTTCCTTCATAATCATGAGATTCCTTTTTCTTCTCTTCACTTGCTTTTATTATGATAGGATTGAGTTGGATGGTGGAGTTGATTTGGATATGAAATGGGCGTGACCATTTTATATTAGATTATTCATTTTTCTTCTCTTGGATGGGGATTTTCTTTTTTTTCCCCACCATTCTTCATAGAGGGGCCGGCCACTAGAGTGGAGAGAGGAGGGATCATTTTTTTGGTGTGGCATTTTATCTTCATCTCATTCTATGGTTGCAAAAAGGGATTAGCTCCAAAGCTCATTCTTTTTCTCATTCTCTTCTCAATTCCTCCATGGCAACTAAACCCCAAGAGACAAGTTTCATACACTATTCTACAGCAATTCTTGGACGCGTCGGCTAGCCAACTTCGCGTCCGAGTTGCCTCGGTCCAGAGGTGGGAGCCCGTAAAAGATTCCGGCTACGTGGTGCCCTTTCCGACGAGGAGGAGATGAACGGAGGTTCCGCGGAAGATCGGAGTGGAGACGAAGACCGAAGGACACGGATCGCTTGGTATACTTCTCTACTCTTTTCTTGTTTGCTAGTAGCTAGGTTAATGGCCCGATCCGGGTGAAAATTGCGCGGTGGTGCCGGTTTGCTAGTTTGCAAAGTTTTTGTTTCCGCGTTTCTGGCGTCGGATCGACGGCCGGGGCGCCGCCGCGGACTTACATTGGTTTCAGAGCCACGCCGTTAACCTAACCTAGATTGCTCTAGTATGTTTAGAACTCGATCGAACAAAAGTCCCTAAAAACCGTATTTCGTGTGCACATGTGTTCTCTGTCGAAATGTTTTCAGCTCCAAAAATTTTTCAGGTTGTTGCAGAGACATGTGCAGGCAATTATAAGCATTCTGGGAAAATTTGGTGGCGTGATGTCACAATTCCACCGCGGAACTGCGACCAAACCCATGCATTGGCCGCGGTTCCGATGCTACTTTGACTTGTCAACGCACTAAATTTTTCCAGTGGGCTTTTGGGTTGGAAATAGGGGTTTTGGGATATTCTTTTTGGGCCCAGAATTTCTGTAAGTGCTACAGTACTGCTTGGGGCCCACTTCGATAAATTTGATCAATCGGATATTTTAAACATGCTAGTTCACAGTATTTACATTATATCTGCGACCGTGAATGTCACTCGATCGGTAAATCCTGTCTAACTGCTATAGCCCGGTTAGACGGATTTACGAACGTGACATTCACGTTGATGTTCTGTGATTGTGCTGTGTTGTTGCGGATCGGTCGTGAGGGATAGCCTGGTTGCAATATAGTACAGTTTTGTTTTATATGTACATTTGATATTGCGGGGCGAGCGTTCGACATGTGGACTGCCGTCACTGCCTGTTTGTATTATTCTTTTGGGGCACGACCAGGTTGCGGTCGATGTACCCGTTGTATGTATATTTTACTTTCTGTACTAGGATTACCCCGCGGAGGGGTGCACGGATAGCCGGGTTCTAGAAGGCAACGAGCCTGCATCTCATGGCGTTGAGACGGAGGGGGCTTTACTCTAGAATTGGCGGGCTATTCGCCGCACTCGTAGGGGATATAGGTTGACCCAGGAGGGGTGCCCAAGTTACCGGATTCCGTGAAGTGTTGGGTGGTCCATTCACGTTGCTGAAGGGGGCTGCCTCGCTTCAGGTTTTGGCGGGTAACTTGCCGCGCCCGTAGGGGTCTAGGATTTCATTGCACAGGCTATCCACACGACCAGGGGAACGTCGGGTTTCAGTAGCGGCTCTATGAAACCCGGGGATCCCAGATATCTGTATTGATCTGTGTTGCTATACATTTCTGTGTTGTTGCATTTTATCACGCCTTGAGGGAAAATTATATATTATATATATACTAGTAGATGTTGTATATGTTTTGCATCCGCGCTAGTCCAGTCCCCGCTCTGTCGTTAGTTAAGTAACCTAACGGGTGATGACGGGACCCAGTGGCGAATGCGGATGGCATATACGTACATCATTATTTTCGTTCTTTTGTGGTGTGATCAATTGATGGGACTGCGTTGATTCGGATCAATGCAAGCTAAACAAACCTATTCTGATATTGTTGGAACACTTTTCAAAAAGAAGTTATTGCAAGGGCGTTCTCTTTTGTTTTGCATCGTGGTATTCAGTTGGAATATCCTGCTCCTCAGTCGACGAGGCAAGGGCCGAGATCCCTTCACCGGGAGTGACCCCTTGGACAGAAGTTTGCGTCAGGGCAATAACTTCACTATAGCCGATTACTTTTGCTTTGCATCGTAGTATTCAGTTGGAATATCCTGCACCTCATTCTAAGGGGAAAGAGCCGAGATCCCTTCACCGGGAGTGACCTCTTTAGCAAAGGTTTTCGTCACTATATTTTTTAAAAGCTATCAGTTCCTTCAACGATATCAAGTTCATTACGTTAAAGGTTTTCGCCAGAAACCATTCGTAGCCCTCCTTCGTTTCATATGGATAGTCAATAGTATTCAAGCTGTGTATGTTGGCCAAAGTCAAGGCACAATGTTTGGTAGCTGTTGGGTATTCATATGCAGCATAGATAGATGAGTTGGTTTGGGACAGTCGTACTGCCATTTTGGCCAAAGTCAAGGGTATGTACGGGTGGGTTCAAATTAACCTGGATAATGACGGGTCAAACTTGACATGTGACTTATGATATGTTGGCCAAAGTCAAGGTCAAAAGAGCATGGGGCAAAAATCCACATCGGGAGTTTCAAAAGAACTGAAACTTGCCAGATATGCGCATACCTTCTGGAGTGTGATAACGTGAGCGGATTCCGTCACGTTATCATGCGATGATAGTTGGATCCCGATTCCCACTGATGAGTTGGTTTACTCCTCAGGTGATCCCGGCTAATTCTTCTTTCAGGTTTGGGGAAGAATTTGACGTTACAGTGGGAGGTTTCCAGATTAGATAAAGTGATAACCATTCTGATCTAGGTTAGAGTGCATGCTGAGTGTTTCTTTTCTCTCTCTCTTTTGCCAGCGACCATTGACCCGACCCTAGACTATGACTCAGTGACCAAGTTGACCGAACCTTCTTAACACTGGCTTTTGGATTGTCAGAGTTGTAAACCTCATTTGCCACTCCTACTTTCAACCTTTTCTCCAGGACACCCCGTATTACTACGAACGTCCACTTCCATTGGACAAAACCATCGTATGGTTATATACGAACTCGAAGGAATTCGAGGATGGTTTCTGGTTCTGTAGAAAACGAATAGGACTATTCAGTTGTCTTTTCCTTTTACCTTCTCTTAGGTTGCGAGTACTCCTTGGTTTAGGAGATAGTACACCTATTACGCAAATTGGATAGTCTTCTTCAAGACCTTAGGCTGGTGCCGACCGGTAGGGAATGAAGAAAGCCAATTAGCCTAAACGGTGTACAGAAGGTATTAAGTTCAGACAAAGCAAGGGATTAGTAAGAGGGCAAAGTAAATTGCGACTGCTATTCACGACCAAACCAAGTATTTCTTCGCCAATCCTAGATCACTTTTGTAATTCTCCAGGACACTCCGTATCACTACGAAGATCCCAGTTTATTGGATAATCCATCGTATGGTTATATACGAACTCGAAAGGAACTTGTTCCAGTTCGGGGATGGATCCTGGTTCAGGAGAAAGAGGAATAAAGTTCATTCAGGTGTCTTTTGTCCTCACCTTCTCTCGCGTTGCGAGTGTTAGTGTATATGCCCTAGAGGCCATTACTGTATCATACTAGTTTGTATATTACTTAATGGAAGCTTGGGATATTCACCTTGTGTATACAATCTTGCTCAAAATAGTAGTATGTTCTACTTCAATGTGTACATGTGCTTATTTTTGTATATCGCCTATACACATTAGTGGAGCCCTTAGGATCTTTGCTTGATTACCAGCGATGTGATGGCCGTCACACTAGTGGGGCTGGGTAATCTATAAGCACATCCTTATGCAGGTCCCTGGTCGCAGGACTATCGAGACAGGGCATCGATACTCCGAAGTAGACCAGCACATGTGCTTCTCATCCTAGTGTGGGAGACGGTCTATCCCACAGCCGTCAGTACGTCGTACTTGAGATAGTATGCGGGTGCTCGTTAGGATACGGGTACACTGGACAGGACTCGTCGGGAACTGACTAGTTGGTATTATGCCTATCGTCAGTTATCAGTTCCCAGGTGACATGAGTACAGCTTAGTCCGCTGACTTGACACTGTCACTTCGCCTCGAGTGTGTTCCCACTGTACTTTGATCACTACCCTACCACGGCTCAAAGGAGTCGTGCAAACAGGTAGTGGTTGGGTGCAGTCCCGAAGCACTTGGAGGCAGTGACGGTTAGACAGGATTCGTCTCTCCCGGTATTGGGGGTTGACATCGCGCTGTGTCTAGGAGAGCCATTACACGAGTAGTCCCTGGCCAGGGCAAACGAGATATACTGGTAGGCTTCCAGTGTTATCTCAGGGTGTTTTGGGCTTCGCTCCGGCACGACTTGTACCGCTATTGGGGGACTGACGTTTACCGCCCCCTAGGCCCGCCATGCAATGTATCAGACGAACAGACCGGACTGTACGGAGAATGTCACACTCAGGCTCAGTAGGAGTTTAGATGGGTTTCGCCTCGTCAGTCTTCTTATCGGCATTACCTGGGGACCGTTACGCACAGCTAGTGCCGCTTGCGGTCTGTGGTTAAACCCACTGCCAGCGTAGTGTCGAGTCTTTAGAGTCCCACACAGAAAGCTTTTCGCCTTTAGGCAAAAGAGTAGAGGTCGCATGGTATTGCGACAGGTCGCATGGTTTTGCGACAGGGTTCGGTCACATCCGTGCACTTGTGCACGTACAGTGTCCGGACAGTTTACACTAGCGGGCTTTGGTTTAAGCCAGATCCTAGTGTACTTTATGGGATTGGATTTATCCAGTTTGGATTCGTGTTCCTCGGAACGCGGATGCGGGTGTGTATGCACAGTTGACAGGGAGGCAGAGGCAGCGGATTCTCATTAGGGTTGTTGACAGTTGACCGTTGACTATTTGACCTTTTGATCAACCCTAATGAGAATATGATATATGATTAACTATTATATTAATTAAGTATTATGGTGACATGGTTGTTGACTTTTGTTGACTTTGTTGACTTGTTGACTTTGTTGACCGGTTGACTAGGCTTGACTAGTTGACCATCATGATAACCATAGCCATCATTTCATGGCAAAGACTTTTACTTGCTTGCTCATTTATGTAAAATGAGTGCATGATATGATATGGTTATGGTTGCTTCAACCATCACACAAGACTTTTGTTGATATGATGAGTTATGATTACTTTGGATTATGAGAGGGTGAAAGACAAAAGAGTTGCTCATTCTTTCTTGCTCACTCTCTCTTGTTCTTGAGCTCTCCATTTTTCTCTCACCCTCTTGCTCTTGCTCCCTCTCTTTAATCTATGGTTCTCTTGTCTCATGAGTTGAGAATCAAGAACCATAGATAAAATCCCATTCTAATTTTTCTCTACTCATTCTAGTTCACTAGGTTTAGCAAACCAAGTGAACTAGTTTCTTCAAAGAACGAAGAAGGAGCTAAAGGTTGGAGCTTTCAGGTGGATCTATTTTCGGCGTACGGAGACGACGAGAAGAAGCCAATCGGACCACCATCGGAGCTTGAAGACGAAGGAGTTCAAGACAAGCAAGGTATAACCCCCTAACCGAGTAGCTAGAAACACTTAGTTAGGATGTTAGATAGATGTTTAACCAAGATCTGGGTTATAGGTCCATGTTACCACCTCCGTAAAAATCGTTTTTTACCAAATTCCGCATTCCCGAAAGTACCGGGAGAGGTAGCATGGACTTACAGTGGTATCAGAGCCTAGTTAAACTCTATCTAACATGTTAGCAAGTAACTAGAAGATCGATCAAAGAAAAAGTCCCGAAAACAAACCCCAAAAAATTTGCAGTTTCTGTCGATTTTTTTACTGTTCAAAAGTTGATTATTTTAACACCTAAAATCGGCTCAGGCTTTTCTGTGAGCACCCACCAAAAATTGTCCAACGTTCGAGTCAAAGCGCCGCGGAAACGTGGCGGGAGCACGCTCCTGCCGCGGATCCGCGGCCGAGTTGACTCGGCCGAGGTCAATATTTGGTGCAGTGTTTTTATGGGGGTATTTTGGGATTTTTGGAATATATATTTTCTGCCCAGATTTTCCAGAACGAAAATTTTATTTTGGGGTCCCGAAAATCCGTATTTTTTATCGAACTTCTGAAAGACTTAAGCTAACGGGTTTTCTGTAATGTGATATTTGTATTGAACGTCTGCTAATCGCTATATGTCGATTAGTGGGGGTTATACAAATCTGTGATCTGTAATGTGCTGGAATGTGTATATGAATATGTTGGATTGTCGCGGGTGAATAGCCGGGGGTTGTGAGATGAGAGTTTTCTTTTCTTTCAATTCATGTAAATTTGTAAATTGATGTAATAATTATTTGTATGGCCGCACAACCGGATCGGGGTTGTAGCCATCATTATATAATTTCTTTTTACTGTTTTTGCTCCTAGGATAGACCCATGGAGGGGTGCACGAACTACCGGGTATGCCGAAGTGTCGAGTGGCCTACTCATGGAGATGAGGGAGGTTGCTACGCTTCGGGTACTTGGCGGGTAGTTTGCCGCACCCGTAGGGGTCTTGGGTGGGGTATTGGCTATTCACCGCGACCGTGTAATCTGTTTTCATTACAGGCTCGTACGAATTACGGATTCCTAGTATATCCAATGTATTCATCTGTGATCTGAAATGTTTATCATTGCAGTATATCTATATATGATATTATTTAGGCGTTGCTTATGTTTTACAGACGCGCTAGCCCAGCACCCGTTCTGTCGTTAGTTAAGTAACCTAACGGGTAATGACGGGGCCCAGTGGCGAATGCGAATGGCATAAGCGTACGTCATATTTTGGTTGTTTTCTGCAATGATAGGATTAAATGATGGGACGCATTAAAAGAACTAATGCAAGAATATCACGCATTAAAAGAACTAATGCAAGATAATAAACCAAGTTAAAGTCGTTGGAACACTTTCGAAAAACCACTCGGTTCTTTTCAAAACCAACTTTTAAATACGGAGCTTGAGCCACTCCTTTTAAAAGCTATCTCGTTCCATCGACCAAATCAAGTTCACTACGTTCACGGTTTTGCCAAAACCATTCGTAGCCCTCCGTCGTTTCGTATGAATATTCAATAGTATTCAAACTGTGTTTGTTGACCTTCGTCAAGGCATAGTGATTGGTAGCTGTTGGGTATTCATATGTAGCATAGATAGATGCGTTGGTTTGGGACATTCGCATTACCTTGTTGACCTTCGTCAAGGGTATATACGGGTGGATTCAAATTAACCTGGATAATGACGGGCAGAACTTGACATGTGACTTATGATTTGTTGACCTTCGTCAAGGTCATAAGAGCATGGGGCAAAAATCCACATCGGGAGTTTCATAAGTACTGAAACTTGCTAGGTTTGCATACCATTTGGAGTGTGATGATTCTGGTAGGATTCCTTCAGTTTCGTCACGCGATGATATTTGGATCCCGATCCTACTGTGAGTATATGCTACTCCTCGGGAAATTTCTCACTTAACGATCAATGCTATAAACCTAGTAGGTGCCTAGAAAGGTGTTAGCGGGGCTACGCCCCCGGGGAAAAGAGGTTCTTTAATTAAGGAACTTCGCGAAAGCGTTGGAAAACCTCCCTCGAAGTACCGACACCGGCCTGGCTGAACGGTTAAGCAAGTATTGTACGGTGGGATTGATCCTGACTAATTCTTCCTTTATGGTTTGAGGAGGGATTCGAGAAACAGTGGGAGCCATCCTGTTTAGACAAACTAAAAACCACTCTAAACTTGCAAAAGCATCATGCTGAGTGTTTCTTCTTCTCTCTCCTAATTGCAGCGACCAATCAACATGACTGGACTTAAGTTACTCCTAGATAAAAACAAACTGACAGGGACAAACTACAAAGATTGGCTCAGGAATGTCAAGATAGCAATCACTTATGACAAGCTGCGGTATCTTCTTACCACCAAAGCTCCCCCTGTCCCTGGTCCCACTTCCAGCGTCGCGGATAAGGAAATCCGCAAGACTTGGGAGATTGATAGCGCGAAGGCCAAGTGCCTCGTACTTGCCTCGATGGACAACGAACATCAGAGGAGGCACGAGAATATGGACCTTGAATCCATATTTCTGCATACAAAAGAACTGTATGGAGAGCAATCACGTATCGCAAGATACGAAGCGTCGAAAAAGTTGTTTTCGGCAAAGATGGCCGTCGGATCATCGGTAGCCGAGCACGTGCTAAAGATGATCGGCTACATTGAGGAGCTCGCGGACCTAGAGACTACATTGGAGGCTGAACTCTATACGGATATAGTTCTCCAGTCCCTTCCTTCCACTTACGCCCAGTTCATACTGAACTTCAACTTACAAGAAAAAGAGGTTGAACTTTCAGAGCTCCTCAACATGCTGAGGAGTGCAGAGGGCACCCTACAGAAAGGTAGGGATGCATCCACTTTGTTTGTAGGAGGATCATCTTCTTCTAGGTCCAAGGCGAAAGCCAAGGGAAAGAAGAAGAAGGCCCCCGCCAAACCAAGGGGCGGTGTTAGTAAGGTGGATACGAAGGGAAAAGGTAAAGCAACAAAGATAGCAGGGAAGCTTGTGGATAAGGAAGAATGCTTCTATTGTCATAAGAAAGGACACTGGAAGAATGATTGCAGGGCCTGGAAGGCCAGAACACAGGAATTGAAGCAGGTTGCAGCTTCAGCTTCAGGTGTGTATGTTATTGAAAACTGTCTTTCAATAAACTCTACTTCCTGGGTATTGGATACCGGATCAGGATCTCATATCTGTAATTCTTTGCAGGCGTTGAGAAACCGTAGGGTTTTGAAGGCAGGTGACATGACCCTCAAAGTTGCGAACGGAGCTAGCATGGATGCTAAAGCCGTGGGGGACTATCACCTGGGAATGTCAGATGGACATGTTTTGGTTTTGCGTAATTGCTTTTTTGTACCCAACGCAACTTGTAATATCATTTCTGTATCTTTAGTTTCTAAAGAAGGTTATGAATTTGCGTTTGTAAGCAATGTTGTAAACATTCACCTTAATCAAGTTTTGATTGGGTCAGGTACATTGAGTAATGGTATATACGTATTGAACCAACCACAGATTTTCAATGTCCAGAATACACACAAAAGAAAGTCTCCAGAAATAAATCAGACTTTCTTGTGGCATTGTAGACTGGGTCACATCAATGAGAGAATGTTGACTAAGTTACATACAGAAGGATATTTGAATGCGTTCGAATATCAATCGTATGCCACTTGTCAATCCTGTCTCAAAGGAAAGATGACAAAGACTCCGTTTACTGGACATGGAGTAAGAGCGAGCGAGCTCTTGGGACTCGTACACAGTGACGTGTGCGGTCCAATGTCTACACATGCGAGAAGCGGATATTCTTACTTCATTACTTTTACGGATGACTTCTCAAGGTACGGTTATGTCTTCTTAATGAAACATAAGTCCGAAGCCTTTGGAAAATTCCAGGAGTATAAGAATGAAGTAGAGAAATAGACCGGCAAAAGTATTAAGATTCTAAGATCGGATCGAGGTGGAGAATACTTAAGTGCCGAATTCCTGAATTACTTAAAAGAGAATGGTATTCTTTCTCAGCTTACTCCTCCATACACTCCGCAACATAACGGTGTATCGGAGAGACGGAACCGAACCCTATTGGATATGGTTCGGTCTATGATGAGTAACGCTGAGTTACCGCGATCATTCTGGGGATATGCCCTAAAAGCAGCTGCGTATCTCTTGAACAAGGCTCCCACCAAGACTGTGCCTACCACCCCATATGAGATGTGGACTAGGAAGAAACCCTGTCTTAAGTATCTTAAGGTATGGGGATGTCCAGCTTTTGTAAAAAAGCAGCATGCGGACAAGCTTGAGGCACGTTCAGTACAGTGTAAGTTTGTGGGATACCCAAGGAACTCCAGGGGGTATCTTTTCTATTCCGCTGAGGAACAAAATGTTTTGTTTCTCAGCATGCCCGCTTCTTGGAAACTGAGTTTTTGGAAACCCAGATAAGTGGGAGCACAATAGAACTGGAAGAAGTTCCAGAACCACAGACTGTTACTGAAAGCTTAGTGGAACCAGAGGGTTCAACAGAACAGGACATTCTTACGCCGCTCCGTAGGAGTAGTAGGCAGACTCATCCGCCCGAGAGATACTACGGTTTTCTCATAGACGGGGATAGAGAGGATTGCATCATAGACTATGATGAGCCTACTAGCTTCCAGCAGGCCGTTCAGAGCGTTGACTCAGTGAAATGGCTGGATGCAATGCGGACCGAAATGGAGTCCATGTACACCAACAAGGTATGGACGTTGGACATTGCTCCAGACGGGGTAAAACCCGTAGGATGCAAGTGGATCTTCAAAAGGAAGATTGGTGTAGATGGACAGGTTGAGACCTATAAAGCTAGGCTGGTAGCAAAGGGTTTTCGTCAAAGACCTGGCTTGGACTATGACGAAACCTTCTCTCCAGTAGCCATGCTGAAATCCATTCGGATCCTTCTTGCCATTGCTGCCTTCCACGATTATGAGATTTGGCAAATGGACGTAAAGACAGCTTTTCTAAATGGAAATTTAGAGGAGTGTGTCTATATGGACCAGCCAGAGGGTTTCATTCAGAGTGGGAGCAGCGGAAAGGTGTGCAAGTTGCTTAAGTCCATCTATGGACTAAAGCAGGCATCGCGGAGTTGGAACATCTGCTTTGATGAGACGGTCAAACAATTTGGCTTTATCAAAAATCCAGATGAACCATGCATCTATAGTAGATTTGTAGCGAGAACTGTAGTATTCCTCGTTTTATACGTGGATGACATTCTCTTAATAGGAAATGACATTCCTATGCTACAATCTGTCAAGGGGTTCTTGTCACACAGGTTCTCCATGAAAGACCTGGGTGATGCCTCGTACATTCTGGGTATCCGGATCTACCGTGACAGATCCAAGAGGATATTAGAACTTTCACAGTCCAGGTACATCGACACCATACTGAAGAGATTCGGTATGGAAGATTCCAAGCGCGGTAACCTACCGGCTTGTCACGGGATCACCCTCTCTAAAGAGATGTCTCCCAATACTGATTTAGAGAGGGATCGCATGTCTATTATACCCTACGCTTCTGCGGTAGGCTCTATAATGTATGCGATGTTGTGTACCAGACCGGATGTATCTTATGCACTGAGTGTGGTAAGCCGGTATCAGTCAAACCCTGGGGAGAAACACTGGATAGCGGTAAAGAACATTCTCAAGTATCTGAGAAGGACTAAGGAGATGTTCTTGGTGTATGGCGGAAAAGACCTCCAGATCGAGGCCTTTGCTGACTCCAGCTTCCAGAGTGACAAGGATGATTCCAAGTCCATGTCGGGTTTTGTCTTTACCCTCAATGGAGGGGCGGTGTGTTGGAAGAGTTCCAAACAGGAAACCGTTGCAGACTCGACGATGGAAGCGGAATACATCACTGCATTTGATGCCGCAAAAGAAGCTGTCTGGATGAGGAAGTTCTTGAAAGAACTTCAGGTGGTTCCGTCCATTGTTGATCCAATACCTCTGTATTGCGACAACAACGGGGCTATAGCTTTAGCGAAGGAACCCAGGTCCCATCAGAGATCCAGGCACATCTTGAGGAGGTATCACCTAATCAAGGAGATCGTGGATCGCCAGGAGATCGAGGTTCGGAGAGTCGCTTCAGAAGATAACACTGCAGATCCATTCACCAAGGCCCTGCCCCAGACTCAGTTCGAGCGGCTGATCGAGATGATAGGTCTTCGATACGCCAGTACATGGCCTTAGTGCAAGTGGGAGATTGTTAGTGTATAAGCCCTAGAGGCCATTACTGTATCATACTATTTTGTATATTACTTAATGGAAGCTTGGGATATTCACCTTGTATATACAATCTTGCTCAAAATAGTAGTATGCTACTTGGTTTGTTTCTACTTTAATGTGTACATGTGTTTATTTTTGTATATCGCCTATACACATTAGTGGAGCCCTTAGGATCTTTTCTTGATTACCAGCGATGTGATGGCCGTCACACTAGTGGGGCTGGGTAATCTATAAGCACATCCTTATGCAGGTCCCTGGTCGCAGGACTATCGAGACAGGGCATCGATACTCCGGAGTAGACCAGCGCATGCGCTTCTCATCCCAGTATGGGAGACGGTCTGTCCTACAGCCGTCAGTACGTCGTACTTGAGATAGTATGCGGGTGCTCGTTAGGTTACGGGTACACTGGACAGGACTCGTCGGGAACTGACTAGTTGGTATTATGCCTATCGTCAGTTATCAGTTCCCAGGTGACATGAGTACAGCTTAGTCCGCTGACTTGACACTGTCACTTCGCCTCGAGTGTGTTCCCACTGTACTTTGATCACTACCCTACCACGGCTCAAAGGAGTCGTGCAAACAGGTAGTGGTTGGGTGCAGTCCCGAAGCACTTGGAGGCAGTGACGGTTAGACAGGATTCGTCTCTCCCGGTATTGGGGGTTGACATCGCGCTGTTTCTTGGAGAGCCATTACATGAGTAGTCCCGGGCCAGGGCAAACGAGATATACTGGTAGGCTTCCAGTGTTATCTCAGGGTGTTTTGGGCTTCGCTCCGGCACGACTTGTACCGCTATTGGGGGACTGACGTTTACTGCCCCCTAGGCCCGCCATGCGATGTATCAGACGAACAGACCGGACTGTACGGAGAATGTCACACTCAGGCTCAGTAGGAGTTCAGATAGGTTTCGCCTCGTCGGTCTTCTTATCGGCATTACCTGGGGACCGTTACGCACAGCTAGTGCCGCTTGCGGTCTGTGGTTAAACCCACTGCCAGCGTAGTGTCGAGTCTTTAGAGTCCCACACAGAAAGCTTTTCGCCTTTAGGCAAAAGAGTAGAGGTCGCATGGTATTGCGACAGGTCGCATGGTTTTGCGACAGGGTTCGGTCACATCCGTGCACTTGTGCACGTACAGTGTCCGGACAGTTTACACTAGCGGGATTTGGTTTAAGCCAGATCCTAGTGTACTTTATGGGATTGGATTTATCCAGTTTGCATTCGTGTTCCTCGGAACGCGGATGCGGGTGTGTATGCACAGTTGACAGGGAGGCAGAGACAGCGGATTCTCATTAGGGTTGTTGACAGTTGACCGTTGACTATTTGACCTTTTGATCAACCCTAATGAGAATATGATATGTGATTAACTATTATATTAATTAAGTATTATGGTGACATGGTTGTTGACTTTTGTTGACTTTGTTGACTTGTTGACTTGTTGACTTTGTTGACCGGTTGACTAGTTGACCATCATGATAACCATAGCCATCATTTCATGGCAAAGACTTTTACTTGCTTGCTTATTTGTGTAAAATGAGTGCATGATATGATATGGTTATGGTTGCTTCAACCATCACATAAGACTTTTGTTGATATGATGAGTTATGATTACTTTGGATTATGAGAGGGTGAAAGACAAAAGAGTTGCTCATTCTTTCTTGCTCACTCTCTCTCTTGTTCTTGAGCTCTCCATTTTGCTCTCACCCTCTTGCTCTTGCTCCCTCTCTTTAATCTATGGTTCTCTTGTCTCATGAGTTGAGAATCAAGAACCATAGATAAAATCCCATTCTAATTCTTCTCTACTCATTCTAGTTCACTAGGTTTAGCAAACCAAGTGAACTAGTTTCTTCAAAGAACGAAGAAGGAGCTAAAGGTTGGAGCTTTCAGGTGGATCTATCTTCGCCGTACGGAGACGACGAGAAGAAGCCAATCGGACCACCATCGGAGCTTGAAGACGAAGGAGTTCAAGACAAGCAAGGTATAACCCCCTAACCGAGTAGCTAGAAACTCTTAGTTAGGATGTTAGATAGATGTTTAACCAAGATCCGTGTTATAGGTCCATGTTACCACCTCCGTAAAAATTGTTTTTTACCAAATTCCGCAATCTCGAAAGTAACGGGAGAGGTAGCATGGACTTACAGCGAGTGCTCCTAGGACTAGGACAGTACACTCATTATGCTTATTGGATAGTCTTCTTCCAAACCATAGGCTGGTGCCGAACGGTAGGGAAGGAAAAAAACCATTTGGCCTAAAGGGGTGTACAGAAGGTAATGACTAAAGACATATAAAGGGATTTGGGGGAGATGGCAAAGAATTATACGGTTATAGTTGTGAATCTGGATAATGGAAGAGGCATTACTATGAATACCAGGATACCCCATCAAAACATTTCAATGTTTCAGTTTCACTGAGTACTGTTAAATGAAAACTGATTTCCCGATTAGACACTTGCTCCAGGTTATGTATTTACCAGGTATGATTCTCACATCTGTAAGGTTTTACAGATGATGAGTGGGAGTAAGTTATTGGGAATTGGGTGACCATCCTCATTATATCGGGATTCGTTGTAATTGGTGATATTTGAGGAAGTCACCTGGGTTGTTTGCCGGTCGACAAATATTTGGTTTTGAATATCCGTTGTTATGCACCAATTTCAAATTGATATATCTGTACGTCTATTTTTATAGAGTGAGATATACCTTTTTGAAATTATGTCTATGACATTTACCTATATCAGTGGATGGTTAGGTAAGGAGCATTGAACAGCGGTGTAATTCTTCTTAACCTTAAGTACAGTTTTCAACTTACGACACACAGTGAATGAGTTATTAGACTCAAGGGACTTATACAGAGTATTGTATATTGTCCAGTGTCCATTAGGACAGAGGGGTTGGTCCTCATACTATATTCTGTTTACTTATGACTTCTCTGGTTCTTAGACAGGTGTTTCGTAGAAACACAGGGTCCAAGTTTTGAGAAGTTATAGGTATAAGAATAAAGTAGAGAACCAGATATTGCAAGTATCGGGATTCTTCAAAGTGATCGAAGATGTAGATACTTGTATATGGTACTCAGTTGATAGTAATGGTTAAGAGAACTTGCTTCTCTTTCAGGTTACTCATAATTGGAAGCATTCCTAAGTTGAGAACGCTGATCGGCCTCCTTCCATTTAGTTGACATGCACTGGAGACAGCTGCATGATTTGAATCTGGTTCAATTAAATCAGTGCCTCTGTTTCTATATTGGATATAGAACAGTTCATATCTTGATATTGTTAAGGTATGGGGAGTTGTCCAGCTTATGCTTAAAACCAGACTCTGGATAACTCAAGGCACGTTTCTATAATGGTTGTTTGTGGGTTGACCCGGGCTATGACGAGGGTCGACATTCTACCATCTGGAAGATCAATAGTGATATTGTTCTAAACTCGCCACAGTTTTAATTAAAAATGGATTTTTTCAGAAAACAGTAGTGGGAGTATGGTAGAACTGGAAGTGATTCCAGAACCGCAAACGATTACTGAAGATTTGATATGAACCTAAAGATTCAATCTGGTTTGACATTCCATTGGCCACTCCGCAGATATGGTGGGTAACCTCAGGCACTCGAGAGGTACTTCGGTAGCCTCAAGGACGGTGACAGGGAGGTTCTTGTTTACCCAGGCTTGCCATTGCTGTTGCTCCAGACTGTGAGATCCGGCAGGATGAGTATAGCGTCGTTCTGAACTAGTTTTAGAAGTGTACGCCTATATGACTTTGCCAGAGGGTTGTCGTAGTCAGTGGGAGTAACGGAAGCATTGGTGGACATCAGGCTTATGTCTATTCATAGACTAAAGCAGATATAGCGGAGATAGATCATCTATTTCTGATGTGACAGTTATAGGTTTGACTTTATCAGAATAGATGATGGATCTGTTAAGAAGGTAGTAGGGTGTGATGTCCTGGTATTTGGATGACATACACAGAGTAGGAAGTAATATTCCTATACTACGATCGGTTATACTTTGGTCCTCACACAGTAGTTTCTCCACATAGGAATTGGATATTATATCAGACATTCTGGTCACTAGATCTATGGTTTTAGATCTAGATTTGGGTGGTTTCCCAGTCTGGGTACTTAGACAGCATTCTAAGAGTATTTAGAATAGATGACTCCTGGCATGGTGGTGTACCTGCAGGTAATGGAGTCACCCTCTCTAAAGGTGTCTTACAGACTAAAGGGGAGAGGGATGTGCATGATTGGCAGATCACTTGCTTAGGCAATTGAGTCAATCATGAGATGTCAAGTACCACACCAGATGTTGTTCTTGCAGTAGATGCAATAAGTTGATATTAATCCAATCCTGGGGAAACAGTCGGAAGCAGTTTTAGAACATAAGTGAATGTTCTAGGGATATGATAACAGCATTCTCCTACGGGAGACAGTTATCATTCCAGGCTTCCAAGGTGACCTGGATGGATGAGTGGCTGTCAGAGTTATAGTTTTCCTTCTGACGAGCGGCAGTATTTTGGACAGGTGGTCCAGGTGGATACTGAGGGAAGGCATGGCGCAGGATACTGATTAAGTTCAGTTGACGATACAGTCTAAGAAGTTTGGATTTGGACTTCACTTATGAGCTAGGTCCCATCAGACATCCAGACACATTCTAAGACAGGTATTGCTCATTTCAGGAGATGGCTTTCTCCGCGAACTTGAGATAAAGAGAGACATAGAAAGAAACATCAGAGCGGATCCACTCACTGAGGCTATTCCTCGAACGCAATAGTTTCGCAAACGAGCTTTGTGAGACTGACTAGTAGAGGAGTTGAGTGTTCGGTATCACACGGGCTGTGAGTATGCGACATCGCAATAATTATCCTCGAGTGCATGTGGGAGATTGTTGGAGAAAGTGCCCTCAGAGTCAATTATTGGATCATAGGCACGTGATTGCAATGATTGAGGGAGGACCTGTCCCAGTAGGACAGTCTTACTCGAGATGATAGTATGCTATCTGGTTTATCTTTATCATCGTGTACTGCTTTAGGTGACCTTACGAGTCGCTATTACACATTGATAGAGCCCCTTGGATTCTTGCTTGACTACCAGCAGTATGAGGGCGATCATATAAGTGAGAGCTGGAGTCTATAAGCACATCCTTAAAAGGTCCCTAGTCGTGGGAGTTTCGAGACAGGGCATCGATTCTCCAAAGTAGACTAGTGTACACAGTCGAGACCCCGACGAGGGGCGGTGGCCGGTCTCACAAGCCACTGGTGTCAGTTGGTTCACCTAAGATGTATACAGGTGCTCATTGGGTTATGAGTACACCGGACAGGACTCGCCGGGAACCTGCTAGTTGGGATTATACCTGATGTCAGATAGCAGTTCCGTGGTGACATGTGTACAGGTTAGTTCATCGACCTGAGATCGTCATTTGTCTCATGTGAGTTCCCACTGTGCTTTGATTACTACCCTACCACGGCACAAAGGAGTCGTGCAAACAGGTTTTAGTTGGGTACAGTCCCGAGCCACATGGAGGCAGTGAGCGGATCTGCAGGGGTTCGTCTCTCCCGGTATTGGGGTTGAGGCCGCGCTGTGTCTAGGAGAGCCAGAACATGAAAAGTCCTTGGCCAAGGCAGGAGATTTACGGGTAGGTATTCCAGTAGTATCTCAGGGTGTTCTGGGCTGCACTCCGACACGACTTGTACCGCTATTGGGGGTCTGACTTTTACCACCCCCCTAGGCCCGCCATGCGATGCTCATAGACGAACGGACCGGACTATACGGATATTGTCACTGACAGGCTCAGTAGGGTGTCAGGATGAGTTCGCTCATCGACGTCCCTTTTGGTCAATAGCTGGTGGCCCGTCACGTATGGCTAATACCTCTGACGTGCTAGTGGTTAAATGCACAGCCATAGTATTGATGAGTCTTTAGAGTCCACCACATACAGTTACTCAAGTTTCGGGTGAAACGCTGTAGAGGCCGTATGGAGATATGGCAGGGTTCGATCAGATACGTGCGGTATTGCACGGATCGTGATCGGACGGTTTTTACTAGCCGGCTTTGGCTTAAGCCGGATTCTAGTATTAGATGGTGTAGTTTTGTCTCTTTGCATTTGTGTTCAGTGGGAATACAAATGCGGGCATGTATATGCAGTAGTGGGGTTTTCCTGTAATTTATTACGGGATCGGTTTTCTGGAGTTGCCAGTTTGCATTCCGTTCCGGCCGGTTTTTCTTTGTTCCTTCACGGCCGGACTTTCGATGGAGGGGGTAATTTGCAATTGTGCAAATTACCTTTTATGGAGGGGTTTATTGCATTTGTTCCTTCATAATCGTGAGATTCCTTTTTCATCTCTTCACTTGCTTTTATTATGATAGGATTGAGTTGGATGGTGGAGTTGATTTGGATATGAAATGGGTGTGACCATTTTATATTAGATTATTCATTTTTCTTCTCTTGGATGGGGATTTTCTTTTTTCCCCCCACCATTCTTCATAGAGGGGCCGGCCACTAGAGTGGAGAGAGGAGGTATCAATTTTTTGGTGTGGCATTTTATCTTCATCTCATTCTATGGTTGCAAAAAGGGATTAGCTCCAAAGCTCATTCTTTTTCTCATTCTCTTCTCAATTCCTCCATGGCAACTAAACCCCAAGAGACAAGTTTCATACACTATTCTACAGCAATTCTTAGACGCGTCGGCTAGCCAACTTCGCGTCCGAGTTGCTTCGGTCCAGAGGTGGGAACCCGTAAAAGATTCCGGCTACGTGGTGCCCTTTCCGACGAGGAGGAGATGAACGGAGTTTCCGCGGGAGATCGGAGTGGAGACAAAGACCGAAGGACACGGATCGCTTGGTATACTTCTCTACTCTTTTCTTGTTTGCTAGTAGCTAGGTTAATGGCCCGATCCGGGTGAAAAGTGCGCGGTGGTGCCGGTTTGCTAGTTTGCAAAGTTATTGTTTCCGCGTTTCCGGTGTCGGATCGACTGCCGGGGCGCCGCCACGGACTTACAATAGTAAACGCCCGATTAATATACGGTATCTCATACTCGTATTTAATCGAGCTTCCGCGCATATCTCATATGCACACCACATCGTTTTGCCTCAGCTAGGAAACTTCTGTGTGGGACTCAAAGACTCGTCAATACGCCGGCAGTAGGTGATGATCACATCAAACACCAACAAGCCTCAAGCGGTCAGCTAAACGTAACGGCCACCCGGGTATTGAGCGATCAGAAGAAAATCAAGCGAACCTGTCAAAACTCCATCGAGCCAATTGGCAACACTTACCGTACAGTCCGATCTCTTCGTCAGATATGCTGCATATTGAGTCTGGGGATGGAATCGTCGACCCCAATAACTCAATAAGTCATGCCGGTATATGGCTCATAACAGATCGAGAAACTACTGATAACACTTATCAGTAAATCTCAGCAGCCCTGGCCAGGGACTTCCTGTTATAGCCAATCGAGCATAGCCCAACATCAACCCCTAATACCGGGAGAGACGAAAAACCCCTCCTATCGCTCATTGCCTCCATGTGCCTCAGGACTGTACCCAAAATCCACCTGCTTGCACGACTTAGTAGAGCCGTGGTAGGGTGGAGATCAAAGTACAGTGGGAGGACACACAAGGCTCTATGACGATTTCGGATCTACAGACTAACATGTACCAGTGTCACCTAAGAACTGCTATCCGGCGTGAGATATAATACCACATAGGAGTTCTCGGTGAGTCCGTTCAGTTTACCCAGTCTCTACTGAGCACCCGCATACAATCTTTGGTGTCAGCACACCAGATGGATATGGGATCATCCATCGCCCATCACATGGGACAAGAATCGTACACGCTAGTCTAATCTAGAATATCTGTCACGACCCGAAATTGGAACGTGACGGCCCTAATACTACGCAACGTCTACAGGCTTAACGTAGTAAAAGAAAGCTAAAACCCAGCAATCTAAACCATCAAAAGTAGAAAGAAAGTGATAATAGTATTTTCAAAACCTTTGAAATCACAACCTAAATTCTTAAAAGTCTCACTTTTATTTCTTAAAATTTTTGGCAGCACCCCTTTTGTAAAACAAGCCCCCAAAATAGGTACAACATAATATGTAAGTAAAAGCATCCCAAACGGGAGCAAAATCACGCCCAACGGTAGAAAACAATCACCACAACAGTTATACGACGCCGTAGCGAAGAAATAGAAGACGATAGAAAGGAAACTGCATAAAAACCTCCAAGTCACAAAATAATATATACAATATCGTCATCACACCAAGTTACTAAGTCATACATAATACTGGTAGATGGAGAGTACATGGATACAACGAATATACAATACAACATCGGATAACCACAAAACCCACCCGGGCAAAACTGCACACTGTTAGGCGAAGCGATATCCGCAGCAAAAGATGACACGATAAGTGATAATAACCTGCCTCGACTACTCTGGGGAACACCCGCCTCGACTACTCTGGGGAACACCCTGCAAAACAACTGTGGCACAACGGGGGTGAGTTGCCAACTCGTGAATAGTAAATAACATATGTAGGTAATCGTGAGTATGCACGTACAACGCGAATCTAACATAAGCATTAATATCAATGAATAGTCATATGAAATGCAATAATCATGAAAGGTACACTAACAGGTACAACTACACATGAAGCAGTAATAATATGACAATCTGTATGCAGCATCATGTAAGGTACTATATCGGTACTACTAATACATGAAGAAATGATATGAATAAAGGTATGTAAATGCAACAGTCATGGAAGGTACTCTAACAGGTACTACTAATACATGAAGCAGTGCATAAACAATAAATGTGGAGTATGAAAAGAAATATGTCATTTCCACGGAATCCTAACATCGTGGTAGGATCACAATCCATCAAGACAATCCAAATTCCAATTCCTCCAATCAGCCCCCAATTTGGCTATCATATCAAGTAATTCTCACATATCCTTAATGTACAACATCAAGTAGATCTCACATATCCCGTATGTACAATATCAAGTGTATCTCGTATACCCCGAATGTACAATATCAAGTAGATCTCACATATCCCGAGTGTATAAAATCAGCAATCACGTATATATCATGTGATCATTATCAAATAAATTCTCAAATGTCCTAAATCCAATGTCAATGAGTCCTTTACATTCTAGGTATATTTGCATGAATAAATATGATGATGTATATAAATTAAAGTCAATACACATATATTAGCGTTCCATTCCACTAATATTGGTGTAAGGGCATATATAACAGCGGCCTAATCCCCTGTTATAAATACAAAGGAGTAAAAAGAAATATCATGAAACCAATGTGTCAAGTATCGACACAGAAATGCAGGTCTATCAGGTGCTGTCACCATGACTGGCCCCCTGATAGGTACGTATCATACGCTATACCGAAAGCACGAGTGCCTAGCTCTGACCCTCGCCTTTCGACGTATCTATACGTACATGACTCATGTCGGTATCCATATGATAACTGCTGAGTCTTTGGTAATGTCACCGGTAGGTACTTGCCCACCTTCCAGGCTCAATCGGCATGGACCATCGATCATTCTTGCCGAGGGGAACCGTATCGGGCCCCACCATGTACTCTCATACAGCACCCGACCCTCATATGGAGTATGTAATCAGAACCGATAAATCTCATGGTGGATGCTGAAATATCTTATCAAGGGAAACCGGGTTTTTCAAATAATGCATAATTTCATGAACTCCCACGGTCCCCAAATCCAGAAAACATCATGAAAAATCCATATCTCAATGCGAAAATCCATGAATATAATATATGCAACATAAAACAGTATGAAAGCATATAAAGGAAAAGCAGCTAATTAACTGCAACAAGTTAAAATAAATATCATGCGGTTCCTAATTTCTCCAATACTAAATAACATCTAGTAAAGGTAAACATGTAGCTATAACCAGATATATGTGCAACATAAAGGTATAGCAAGATATATGTATCTATCTATAAGTAATGATGCAGTATACCCCTCGGTATAAGTGAAGTATGTGAGCAAGGTATGTAAGTCTACGTTGCCCACCCCGGTACTTGCGGGTAGGCGGAAAACGGAATAAAAATCGGATTTTTATGAGCTTAGGCAACATGGACTATAGCTTGAAGGATCTTTGCTAAACAAAAACTTGCTAAAGCTAACTAGAAACTAGCTAAGTGCTAGAAAGGTTATACCTTGGGCTTTATGTCCTTCTCTCCTTGCTCCTTAGAGTAGTGGAAGGAGGTCACCTTGTCGCCTTCTCCCGTCAAAGAAAGATCCACCCGAAAGCCTCAACCTTTGGCTTCAACTCAAAGCTAGAAGTAACTAGGGTTCAAGAAGTGCTAGTCCTTCAACCCTAGATGAGAGTAGAGATGATCAAGAGAGAGTTTTTCTCAAGCTCAAGTGTTTCTCAACACGTGAGAGGGGAGAGCTTGAGGGAGAGGAAGAACAAGAGAGAGAAATGAAATGATAGAATGAGAATAATGTGAACCATTCTCACTAATATGTGTGAATTATTGTAATTAGAAAATTAGCTAGATAATTGCCATGGTTAATCAAGACATGACCATTATCATTTCAATTTGCAAGGATCAAAAAGCATCTTCCAAAAGAAATGATGATGGTCAAAGTGTCAACCATAGTCAACAAGTCAAGGAGGTCAAATGGTCAACAACTCAAGGAGGTAAAATGGTCAACAACCATAACCATGCACAATTATAAAACTAATATCAATTAACAATAATACACACATAAGCATTAGGGTTAATAAAATGACAATAGTCATTAACCCTAATCAAAGTCCTCTCCCTCTGTCTCAAGCAACTGTGCATACGCACCCGTATTCGTGATCCGAGGAACACGAACACAATGAGAAAAACCAATCCCAAATCATATACTAGGATCCGGCTTAAACCAAAGCCCGCTAGTATAAACTGTCCGGACAGCAAACGTGCACAAGTGCGCGGATGTGAACGAACCCTGTCGCAAAACCATGCGACCTCTACTCATTTTGCCTAAAGGCGAATAGCTCTCTGTGTGGGACTCTAAAGACTCGACACTACGCTGGCAGTGGGTTTAACCACAGACCGCAAGCGACACTAGCTGTACGTAACGGTCCCCAGGTAGATGTCGATAAGAAGACTGACGAGGTGAACCCCATCTGAACTCCTACTGAGCCTGTATGTGACAATCTCCGCACAGTCCGGTCTGTTCGTCTGATACATCGCATGGCGGGCCTAGGGGGCGGTGCATGTCAGTCGCCTAATAGCGGTACAAGTCATGTCGGAGTGTAGCCCAGAACACCCTGAGATAACACTGGAAACCTACCAGTATATCTCGCTTGCCCTGGCCAGGGACTACTCGTGTAATGGCTCTCCTGGACACAGCGCGATTTCAACCCCCAATACCGGGAGAGACGAATCCTGTCTAACCGTCACTGCCTCTAAGTGCTTCGGGACTGCACCCAAAAACTACCTGTTTGCACGACTCCTTTGAGCCGTGGTAGGGTAGTAATCAAAGTGCAGTGGGAACACACTCGAGGCGAAGTGACAGTGTCAAGTCAGCGGACTAAGCTGTACTCATGTCACCTGGGAACTGATAACTGACGATAGGTATAATACCAACCAACAGTCCCCGACGAGTCCTGTCCAGTGTACTCGTAACCTAATGAGCACCCGCATACTATCTCAAGTACGACGTACTGACGGCTGTGGGACAGACCGTCTCCCACACTGGGATGAGAAGCGCATACGCTAGTCTACTCCGGAGTATCGATGCCCTGTCTCGATAGTCCAACGACTAGGGACCTGTATAAGGATGTGCTTATAGATCACCCAGCTCCCACGAGTGTGAGCGCCATCACAACGCCGGTAATCAAGCAAAGATCCTAAGGGCTCTACTAATATGTATATCTGCAATATGCTAAAAGAAACACATGCTCATATTAAAGCAGAGACAAACCAAGTAGCATACTACCATTTCGAGCAAGATTGTATATACAACTGTGAATATCCCAAGCTTCCATTAAGTAATATACAAACTAGTATGATACAGTAATGGCCTCTAGGGCATATATACTAACAAGGTATACCTGTAGCTATGACATAAAGTGTGTATGTACCTATCACTAATGGTATGATACTCTATAGATATACAGCTATCTAACACGTAAGTATGTGAAGGCATATGTGTAAGCATGTGGATATACAGGTATGCTAAATGTCATATGCGATAAGAAATATGAATCATTGTCTCAATGTTCCTAACCAAACAATAGCATTTCTATATGCGGGTTGTACGTGACATGGCAATTATTGACGGTGTGTGTAGCATACAATCAGTGCTCGTGCAACATGAATTGCCAATAATATATGCAGTGTCCAAAGGATACTAGTCCAAGCACAACAATAACTAAGTAGTAGGGTGAATGCGCAAATTCTAAATCCGACATAGAATATGCGACAAAAGTAGCATCTCTAGCCCAGACGCATAATGCCATGCGGGCGATTCCCCTGTAGATGTTAAATCTACTCACCAACACTCCTGGCTATGTGAAGCTAACCACCTATTTTCCCTTTGTAGCAGTGTCCGAAGTCCCCGCCTGCGAACCTGCAACATTAAGACAATAAAGCAAGTGTATATTAATAATAACCCCAAAACACATACAAACTACATTAGATCGACGCAACAACACAAAACATACTCTCAAGTGTTCGTATTGTGGCAAACGTACGTAGCGACGCGACGAAAACAACCTAAGAGTAAAACCACACAAAGTGCACGATCCGTGTCGTATGACGTATCGCGCGGACACAACACACTAGAAACTACCTAAGTGATCCCATATTTTGTATACAGAGAAAACTAAACAAATAAACAGAACAAATATAACAAAACCACTACAGACAACTACCCAGAAAAACCCAAACCCAAACTCTTTCCCCGAGCCGATCTCGCCGGAATCCTCTTCAGACGTCGCTGGCCGAGTCCGAGCCCCATGGGTTCATGCTCCAGGTGAGGTCCTATGGTCACAGGTACTACAAAACCACATTGTTTAGTTTTCTACTAAACTTTCTGGGTCACAGCAGATAACATAAATCACAAAACGACACTAAAATACGATATTAAGCAACAAACTAAACTTTAACCATTCTAAACTGAAACTAACTAGCTAAGCTACACTAAAAACACTTAAACAACAACAAAAGAACATTACCTACACAAAAGAACTCAAAGATCCAAGCTTTACATGCTCCTAGGCATCCAAGAGGCAAAAGGTGAAGACGGATGTGATTTTTGTGAACTTAGTGAAGGATTTGATGAATTTTGGTGAGGGAAAAGAGAGAGTGTTCAGTTGTGTTGAGAAAGAGATGAGATAATAAAGAGTTAGAGAAAAAGAAAGAGAGGAAATGATGAAGAGAGAGGGAGGTGAGTGTAGGGTGAGGTGAGAGGTGAGTGTATCATGCATTAACTCTTCCATTAATGCATTCATACACATCTTGCCACTTCCCCACTCATCCAAACAAATATCTCCCCTTCTCACAAAAGATCTAGGAATTAGGGTTAAGGATTGGATTAACAAGGATTAGGTTATGGGTTATGGTTGCTAAGAACAAAATTAGCACAAACAAAACTCACATTTACGTGTACACGTGTGTGCATGCTTATAACAAATAATAATAAATTATTAATTAAATGTTATAAAATGTGAGGAACCCGAATTAGTAAACTTTTTACAGTAAACCCGAATTAACGTCTACACGAACACTAACCGAATCTAAGGCGTTACAATCCCCCCCTATAAAAATTCGTCCCCGAATTTAAAATTTTCACTAAGCGTACCTTCAAAAATAAGAGTACAAAACTCCCAAATCTTGCTCGCTGCCTCCCAAGTGATCACCTCACTATACGGCTACGTCCAAGAAAACTCTCCACAGATGGCAAGACCCTTGACCGAAATTTCTCCACCTGCCGAGCCATTTACACCAATGGCTGCCGGTGAACGAAAAGATCGCGTCAAAGCTAAATGGTCTGGTGCTGAATCATGTGAGAAAGTCATGAAGGTAATTGCAAAGTATCAAAACAAAGAAAACGAGATGAATACTCAATAACCTGGGCGGAAGTGCCAGGTTAAAGGCAACGAAACAGACTCGCTTTAAGGATCTCAAAAGGACCTAAAATCCTGGGATAAGCTTCCCAAAACTCAACACGTCATTCATCGCAAAGTCCGTAGGAATACATGATCTCCCACCGAGAACCCAAGTCTGCGACCACCATGGTCGGCATAAGACCTCTGTCTGCACTGGGCTACTCTCATCCTGACCTGAACCAACTGGATCATCTCCGAAGTCTCTAGACTAGCTGGGGTCCAAAAATCCTACTACGCAGAGTCAGAAAAACAGATTGGTGATCGACACAACCTACAACTAACTTAAAGGCTGCCAATCGGAGTGCCTCCTGATAACTACTATCGAGGGAGAATCCTAACAATGGCAAGTGACGATTCCCAACTGCCGACAACAAAAATTACGTACGCACAAGCATAACCTCTAGAGTCGGTATAGCCCGCTCTCACAAAACCATAATCATGCAGATGGAAAGATGGAGCTAAAGCTCAACCAGTACCCAAGGCTTCCTGAAGTTCCTGCCCAAGACGGCAAGCAAACAGGGTGCCTTCATTGGATACGACCCATGAAGGAATTCCGTGCAACGCACAAACTTAACAAAGAACAACTGAGCAAAATGAGAAAAACCGGACAACAGCATCCGAATGGAGTCACACCCTGACTAAACTTGGGTAGACGCCACAACGAATATTCATGGAGATTCGCTCCCATTCCCACTTCGGAACGGTTACAGGTTGCAACTCTCCAGCCGGTCTCAGATGCTCAACAAAAAAAACAAAGAAATAATTGGTGCAGTTGTCAACCGAATCTCCAACTGCTGGAAAACTCAGCACGCATGCCTCAGTCCAAAGAAAAGAACCTCCTTTCAGGTCAGTCCAGTCAACGGTGCAGCACTACACTAGCAATCCTGCATGAAACGGCGGTAAAAACCTGCTAAGCCCAAAAATCAACGGACCTCCGTCTGCACTCAAGTCTGGGCCAAAGCTGTACGGTCTCGATCTTCCTCGAAACCATTCGAAAACCGTCTCCCGTAACTACAAGACCTAGAAATCAACACAAACAAGCCTGAAGGAACACTTCGAGAATCTAGCAAACAGCTGGCACTCTCCCAATGTCTGCAGAACAAATCCTCAAGTGCTACTCCTATCCCTCACGACACATTAGAATAGACCAGAATGCCGTCAATGATACAACAATAAACTGGTCGATGAATGGCCTGAAGAAATCTAGTTCATCATATCTACGAATGGTGCTAGGGCATTGGTGAGTCTAATGACACCACCAAAACACACAAGGCCCGTAGCACGCACAAGGCAGTCTTCGGAATGTCATCACTCCGAACCCGCAACAATGATGATCTGATCCCCAAACAAACTTAGAAAATGTCTCACACTCTGGAGCTGATCGAATAAATCGTCATGCGAGGTAAAGGATACCTATCCGCACCGTAAGCCGGTTCAATTGACGATCCATCAATACACCACCTCAAACTGCCGTCTTTCTCCTTGAAGAACAGAAATATGAGCTCCTCAAGGCGAAACACTCAGACGCACAAGCCCCCCAACAAACAACTCTGCAGCTGATCCTTAAGCTCCCTAAGCTCCGCCGACTCATCTGGAACAACGTCGGAAAACTCTCACACGAAGGAAAACCGGTCCAACAAACCCACTGTCGCTACGGTATCACGAATGAACGCCAAGAATCCTCGACATCTTCTCCTCAAAAGCCGACTAGCGAAAAGGGCTGAATTCAAGCTGTGAGAGGCGACACCACTGTCCCCCTGTCACAACAAGAACTGACTTGCCGGGAAAACATACCTGACTGTTTTCTTGCGGTAGTCCACAGACGCCTAGCATGTAGCTAACCAGTCCGTGCCCAGGAGAACGTTATATCCAACCTCTCTATAAGGATCAAGTGACGGATGAATCTCCTAACCGATTGGCACACGACTGAAATATGTGTTGCGCAACAAAAGAATCACTGACAGAAATTAACACAACAAATGGATGATCTAGCAACACTAATCTCCTCGTCCCAAACCTCTGCTACTCCCGCAACGGTCACGAAAACTGTCTCGACAACTAAGCCTCTGTCTCTGGACTGGTACACTGGTACGGGTCCTCCACTGAACAGGAACTTCCAAAGTCTCAGGAAGACGTGTCTCATCAACTGGGGCTACATCCACTGGTACTTTGTAGGTGATGGAATACTGTGTGCTGATCGCAAGGAACAACTGGGTAACAGGGGTGACAACCTCCTTTCGCTGCGTTCGAATGGTATCAACCAAAGAACTCATCGTTTGGCGCATGCCCTGCATATCTGTCACAAGCCTAACGATACTATCTGTTGAAGGCGAAACCGTCAGCACCTGTACAACGAGCATGCCATCCTGGTCAGTCCTTGACCCACCCGAGTTAACTCTGACCTCAGCCCTCGCTGCACCTCTCTGAGTCCCCATTGTCGCTGGCGGCAAACGCTATAAATAGCGATAGGATTTGATATGAACACAGAAATCGAATCACAAGGATATGAATCATCAAGGAAGGAATTTCAAACAATTTGTACTTAGGTCACTTTAGGCGGAGTACTGCATCGTGAGTATGCTGCAGACATACACACACTACGTTACTCTGCTTAAGATACCTACTCCATCATACCAAGGTCATCCTACACTCCGAAAGTTAAAACCTAGCGCTCTGATACCATTCTGTCACAACCCACACCCAATACAGAGAGTATTGTCCGCTCTGGTCGTAGCCGCACGGTTTTGTCCATCGGGGCGAACTGGACCCGACCAGGGGCCACTTCCAGGGAGGTCACCCATCCCAGGACTTTCCTGGCCCGAGCACGCTTAACTACGGAGTTCTCAAACTCCTGTAGTGCCAGTTCACTTAAAAGGCGCCTCTGTATTGAAGAGTGGTATCATTCCATTTATAGTACAGATCTGTCTTCTTTCGGAATGTATTCCGAATATTCGCCATTGTTTTATAGTGGGTCCCCATGTTTATCTGCTATAAATGGGTATATCGGATAATACACGGGGTATTACATTCTCCCCCACTTAGAACAATGGTTCGTCCTCGAACCACAGACCTACTATTGAGGAACCAGCTCTGAAACCATTTTGTCATGCCCCACCCGCAATACACATATATTAGCGTCCCATTCCACTAATATTGGTGTAAGGGCATATATAACAGCGGCCTAATCCCCTGTTATATATACAAAGGAGTTAAAAGAAATATCATGAAACCAATATGTCAAGCATCGACACAGAAATGCAGGTCTATCAGGTGCTGTCACCATGACTGGCCCCCTGATAGGTACGTATCATACGCTATACCGAAAGCATGAGTACCTAGCTCTGACCCTCTCCTTTCGACGTATCTATACGTATATGACTCCCGTCGGTATCCACATGATAACCGCTGAGTCATTGGTAATGTCACCGGTAGGTACTTGCCCACCTTCCAGGCTCAATCGGCATGGACCATCGATCATTCTTGCCGAGGGGAACCGTACAGGGCCCCACCATGTACTCTCATACAGCACCCGACCCTCGTATGGAGTATGTAATCAGAACCGATAAATTTCATGGTGGATGCTGAAATATCATATCAAGGGAAACCGGGTTTTTCAAATAATGCATAATTTCATGAACTCCCACGGTCCCCAAATCCAGAAAATATCATGAAAAATCCATATCTTAATGCGAAAATCCATGAATATATTATATGCAACATAAAACAGTATGAAAACATATAAAGGAAAAACCGCTAATTAACTGCAACAAGTTAATATAAATATCATGAGGTTCCTAATTTCTCCAATACTAAATAACATCAAGTAAAGGTAAACATGTAGCTATAACCAGGTATATGTGCAACATAAAGGTATAGCAAGATATATGTATCTACCTATAAGTAATGATGTAGTATACCCCCTCGGTATAAGTGAAGTATGTGTGCAAGGTATACCTGTAGCTATGACATAAAGTGTGTATGTACCTATCACTAATGGTACGATACTCTATAGGTATACAGGTATCTAACACGTAAGTATGTGAAGGCATATGTGTAAGCATGTGGATATACAAGTATGCTAAATGTCATATGCGATAAGAAATATGAATCATTGTCTCAATGTTCCTAACCAAACAATAGCATTTCTATATGCGGGTTGTCCGTGACATGGCAATTATTGACGGTGTGTGTAGCATACAATCAGTGCTCGCGCAACATGAATCGTCAATAATATGCGCAGTGTCCTAAGGATACTAGTCCAAGCACAACAATAACTAAGCAGTAGGGTGAATGCGCAAATTCTAAATCCGACATAGAATATGCGACAAAAGTAACATCTCTAGCCCAGACACATAACGCCATACGGGCAATTTCCCTGTAGATGTTAAATCTACTCACCAACACTCCTGGCTAAGTGAAGCCAACCACCTATTTTCCCTTTGTAGCAGTGTCCGAAGTCCCCGCCTGCGAACCTGCAACATTAAGACAATAAAGCAAGTGTATATTAATAATAACCCTAAAACACATACAAACTAAATTAGACCGACGCAACAACACAAAACATACTCTCAAGTGTTCGTATTGTGGCTAACATACGTAGCGACGCGACGAAAACAACCTAAGAGTAAAACCACACAAAGTGCACGATACGTGTCGTCTGACGTATCGCGCGGACAAAAAACACTAGAAACTACCTAAGTGATCCCAGATTTTGTATACAAAGAAAAATAAACAAATAAATAGAACCAAATATACCAAAACCACTGCAGACACCAACCCAGAAAAACCCAAACCCAAACTCTTTCCCCGAGCCGATCTTGCCGGAATCCTCTTCAGACGTCGCCGGCCGAGTCCGAGCCCCATGGGTTCGTGCTCCAGGTGAGGTCCTATGGTCACAGGTACTACAAAACCACATTGTTTAGTTTTCTAGTAAACTTTTCGTGTCATAGCAGATAACATAAATCACAAAACGACACTAAAATACGATATTAAGCAACAAACTAAACTTTAACCATTCTAAACTGAAACTAACTAGCTAAGCTACACTAAAAACACTTAAACAACAGCAAAAGAACATTACCTACACAAAAGAACTCAAAGATCCAAGCTTTACATGCTCCTAGGCATCCAAGAGGCAAAAGGTGAAGACATATGTGATTTTTGTGAACTTAGTGAAGGATTTGATGAATTTTGGTGAGGGAAAAGAGAGAGTGTTCAGTTGTGTTGAGAAAGAGATGAGAGAATAAAGAGTTAGAGAAAAAGAAAGAGAGGAAATGATGAAAAGAGAGGGAGGTGAGTGTAGGGTGAGGTAAGAGGTGAGTGTATCATGCATTAACTCTTCCATTAATGCATTCATACACACCTTGCCACCTCCCCACTCATCCAAACAAATATCCCCCCTTCTCACAAAAGATCTAGGAATTAAGGTTAAGGATTGGATTAACAAGGATTAGGTTAAGGGTCATGGTTGCTAAGAACAAAATTAGCACAAACAAAACTCACATTTACGTGCACACGTGCGTGCATGCTTATAACAAATAATAATAAATTATTAATTAAATGTTATAAAATGTGAGGAACCCGAATTGGTAAACTTTTTACAGTAAACCCGCATTAACGTCTACACGAACACTAACCGAAATCTAAGGCGTTACAATATCGATGCCCTATCTCGATACACCCACGACAAGGAAAATTTCAAAGATATGCTTATAAACTACGAATGTCCCACTAGTATGATCCATATCATAATCCCAGTAGTCAAGCAAATATCCTAAGGGCTTTATCTACATGTCAAGATAAACAACAACCAGATAGCATACTATCATGTCGAGCAAGACTGTCATCTGAATACACACACACACAGGTACATACACTATCATATAATGGCCTCTAGGGCATACATATATCCAACAATCTCACACTTGCACTAAGGCCAGTTATTGGCGTTTCTCATATCCAACATCTCAAAAAGTCGCTCATGCTGCGGCTGAGGGAGGGCCTTGGTGAATGGAACCGCAATGTTATCCTTCGTATCTACTATCTTAATCTTGATCTCATGGCGATCTACTATCTCCTGGATCAAATGATATCGCCTCAGGATGTGTCTAGACTTCTGATGGGACCTGGGCTCTTTGGCCAACGCCACAGCCCCATTATTGTCACAATACAATGGTATTGGATCAATAATAGTTGAAACTACTCCTAGCTCCGAGGTGAACTTCCTCATCCAGACGGATTCCTTGGCAGCATCATTTGCAACAATGTACTCAGCTTCCATCGTAGAGTCTGCAACGGTATCCTGTTTGGAACTCTTCCAACTCACCGTCCTTCCGTTGATGGTAAATGCAAACCCTGAGATAGACTTGCTGTCATCTTTATCACTTTTGAAGCTCGAATCAGTAAAGGCGTCCATTTGGAGATCCCCGTTACCATACACCAAGAACAATTCTATAGTCCTTCGCAAGTACTTAAGAATGTTCTTCACAGCAGTCCAGTGATTCTCCCCTGGGTTTGACTGATATCTGCTTACCACACTCTGTGCATAAGCTACATCAGGGCGTGTACACAACATTGCATACATTATTGATCCTACGGCTGAAGCGTAGGGAATAATGCACATGCGATCTCTCTCTTTATCAGACTTTGGACAATCGTCCTTGGAGAGAGTGACTCCATGGCAAGCGGGTAAGGCACCCCGCTTGGAGTCTTCCATACTAAACCTCTTTAGGATGGTGTTGATGTACTTGGTTTGGGACAAACCCAATAACCGTTTAGATCTATCCCTATAAATCTGAATGCCCAAAATGTACGTGGCATCTCCCAGGTCCTTCGTGGAGAACCTTAGTGATAAGAATGATTTGACCGACTATAGCATAGGAATGTCATTTCCTATCAGAAGAATGTCATCCACGTACAATACGAGGAATGTGACAGTTTTCCCTACAGTCTTCTTATAAACACAAGGTTCATCTGGATTTTTGATGAAATCAAACTCTTTGATAACATCATCAAAACAGATGTTCCAACTCCGTGATGCCAACTTCAATCCATAAAGGGATTTAAGTAACCTACACGCTTTCCCGCTGCTCCCACTGTCAATGAAGCCCTATGGCTGATCCATATAAACACATTCTTCTAAATCACCATTTAGAAATGCTGTTTTAACGTCCATATGCAAGATTTCATAGTCGTAGTGAGTAGAAATAGCAAGTAGGATCCCAATGGATTTAAGCACGGCTACCGGAGAGAAAGTCTCGTCATAGTCCAATCCTAGTCTTTGACGAAAACCATTCGCTACCAACCTTGCCTAATAGGTCTCCACCTGTCCATCTACACCGATCTTTC
This sequence comes from Agapanthus africanus, assembly GCA_030015575.1. Classification (NCBI taxonomy): domain Eukaryota; kingdom Viridiplantae; phylum Streptophyta; class Magnoliopsida; order Asparagales; family Amaryllidaceae; genus Agapanthus; species Agapanthus africanus. The sequence goes on along the minus strand of JASDDO010000004.1, from coordinate 125,604,037 downwards.
TTTTAAAGATCCACTTGCACCCTACGGGTTTTACCCCAGAGTGTACATTCTCCAAAGTCCATACTTTTTTGCTGTACATAGACTCCATTTCGGATCTCATGGCATCCAGCCAGTTCACAGAGTCACCACTCGTGATAGCTTGCTGAAAACTGGCAGGGTCATAATTATCCATGTTGCAATCTTCTCTATCACCATCAATGAGAAAACCATAGTATCTCTCCGGTGGGCGAGAAGTCCTACCAGATCTACGGAGTGGCTGAGGTTCATAAGATTCTGTTGCAACATCAGGTTCAGCCAAGTTGCCATTTGTAACTTGTGTTTCTAGAACCTCTTCTAGATTTACCATATTGCCATCAATATCATTTGGAAAAATCTCATTTTCTAAAAATGTGGCATACTGAGAAACAAATACCTTTTGTTCCTCCTTGTGGTAGAATAGATATCCAAACGAATGTTTTGGATATCCCACAAATATACATTTGACCGATCGTGTCTCGAGTTTGTCCAGATTCTGCTTTTTGACAAAAGCCGTACAACCCTATATCTTAACTCGCTTAAGAGATAGTCTCTTCCTATACCATATCTCATATGGAGTGGTAGACACGGTCTTGGTTAGAACTTTGTTCAACAGAAAAGCTGCAGTCTCCAATGCATGCCCCCAAAAAGAGAGAGGTAACTCAGAATCACTCATCATGGATCGTACCATGTCTAATAGGGTATGATTTCGCCGTTCTGACACACCATTGTGCTGTAGTGTGTAAGGGGGAGCGAGCTGAGAGAGAATCACATTCACTTTTAGGAAGTTCAGGAACTCAGTACTAAGATAATCTCCACCTCGATCTGATCGAAGTATCTTGATGCTCATTCCTGTTTGTTTTCTACTTCAAGTTTGTACTCCTTAAATTTCTCGAAAGCTTCAGACTTATGCTTTATCAAAAACACATGACCGAATCTTGAGAAATCATCAGTAAAAGTTATGAAGTAGGAAAAACCGCCTCTTGCATGTGTAGACATTGGTCTACATACATCACTATGTATGAGGCCCAAGAGCTCAGTAGCTCTTTCTCCGTGTCCACTAAACGAAGTTTTGGTCATTTTACCTTTGATACAAGACTGACAAATTGCATAAGATTTATACTCAAAAGGATTTAAATATCCATCTTTGTGAAGCTTGTTTAGTCTTGTTTCATTAATATGACCAAGTCTACAATGCCAAAGAAAAGCTTCATGTATATCTGAAAATTTTCTTTTACTTGTGTGTTTAATGCTGAAAACTTTGTGTTGATTAAGGAAGTATATCCCGTTATTAAGTGTACCATAACCAATCAACTCTTGATTTAGTTTAATGTTCATAACATTGTGTTGCACAGCAAAATGATATCCTTCATTGTCTAATAAGGAAACAGATATAATATTACAAAGCATACTTGGTACAAAATAACATGGGTTCAAAACCAATATACAAGCCGACGGCAACCCTAGGTGATACTCACCTACTGAAACTGCATGTACATTGGAACCATTTCCAACTTGGAGAGTATGATCACCTGTCTTCAAAACTCTGCCATTTCTCAACGCCTGCACAGAATTGCAAATATGAGAACCCGAACCGGTATCTAATACCCAGGAAGCAGAGTTAATAGAAAAACATTTTTCAGTCACGAACACACCTAAAGCTGAAGCATCACCATGCTTCTTTTTCTTGAGTTCAAGGTACTCAGTACAGTTCCGCTTCCAGTGCCCCGTCTTCTTGTAGTGAAAACATTCTCTCTTCCCTGACTCCGCAGCTTTGGATTTGTCTTTCCCCTTCGCCTTCTTTATTCCTCCTCTCGGTTTGGTGAATTTCATCTTATTCTTTCCCTTGGCCTTGGCTTTTGGGACGGAAAGGGAAGATTGTCCAACAAGCATAGAGGGGGACTTCGCTTTCAGCGTGCTCTCCGCACTTCTCAACATATTGAGAAGTTCGGGTAGTGATTTCTCCATGTCATGCATGTTGAAGTTCACTATGAATGGAGCAAAGGCGAAGGGAAGAGACTGTAGAACAAATAAGTATATTGTTCATTATCCATTGTCCTTCTGAGGTCCTCAAGCTCTTCTATAAGAGCTATCATCTTCAAAACGTTATCGCCCACTGGTGTGCCTTGAGCCATCCGCATCTGAAACAACTTTCGAGATGCTTCGTATCTCTAGGTCCGAGATTGCTCCTCATACAATTCCATTGTATGGAGAAAGATTGATTGAACATCCATCTGCTCGTGTTTCTCTTAATGTGTATTGTCCATCGATGCAAGCGCGAGGCATTTGGCAGTAGCACAGTCAATATCCCACGTTTTGCTGATTTCTTTATCCGCGGTAGAAGATTCAAGTCCTGGGGTGGGCGGGCCTTGGCAGTGAGGACATATGATACTTTATCATATGTGATAGCAATGATAATGTTCCTCAGCCAGTCTTTGTAGTTCGGTCCGGTCAGCTTGTTTTTATCTATTAGAAGCTTAAGGCCTGTCATAGGTATCTGCCATTAAGAGAGAGAGTGAGAAGAATACACTCAGCAAATGCTCTTGCAAAGATCGGATTGGTTATTATCTTATTTAATCGATGTCTCCCACTGCTTTTATCAAATTTTCTTTAAAACCTTTTAAAAAGAAAACTAGCTAGGATTAATTACATTCTACAACTTCGCTAACCGTTCAGCCAGGCCAGTGCCGGTACATTGAGGGAGGTTCCCCGTGCTGTCGCACAGACCTAATTAGAATAAACCTCGTTTTCCCAGAGGCGTAGCCCCATTGACACCTTTCTTGACACCTAATGGGTTAGCTAATTGTAAAGTGCAAAACATTCCCGGGATCAACTCTTGCTCATAGTGGGATCGGGATCCTACTATCACATAAAAGGTATGCAATCTCATTGCAAATTTCAACTCTTGAAACTCCTGATATGGTTTTTACCCCTAGCACTCATGACCTTAACTACAGTCAACATATCATAAGTGCTATTCAAGTTCTACCCGTCATTTCGTGATTAACTAGACCCACCCATATGACTCTTAACTATAGTCAACGTAATCATATGAATGTCCTAACTAATCTGCATCACATGCGATGTAGGAAGAATCACTCAGCTACCGTACACTGCGCCTTAACTATAGTCAAAATACGCAGCACGAATACTAAGTACTCTACTTCCTAAAATGACGGAGGGCTGCGGATAGTTTTGAAGAAAACTTTTAACGCTTTGAACTTGATATCGTTGTAGAATCCAATGGGTTTAAAAGGAGTGGCTTAAGCTCCGCACTTTGAAAACTTGCTTTTTCATAAAAAACCGAGTGGGTTTCAAATCTGATTCTACAACATCTTTTAGGTTCATTTTTCTTGACATTAATCTCATTAATGTAGTCCCATCATTTAAGTCCTTAAGCCATCACAGAAAAGAAACAAAAACATAACGTACGCTTATGCCACCTGCATTCGTCACAATGTTCCGTTATGCACCGTTAGGTTACTTAACTAACGACATAGCGGAACGGGGATAGCGTGGGTGCAAAACATAAGCAACGTCTATTAGATATCATATATATAATATTCCATTCGTCTCAGATATATCAAGTGATCACATCACAGAATATAAGCAGCAGAAGCATATATAATATAGGATATCTAGGAGTTCCGTATTTTGTATTTAGCCATCAATAGAAAATACGGATTCCACGGTCGCGATGAATAGCCAAACCCATACCCCTAGACCCCTACGAGAGCGGAAAGTGACCCTACCAATTCTAGAGTTTAGGAGACCCGGTCTCGACTCCTCGAGATGGCCTCCCACTGAACCCTAGAACCCGGTCACTTGTGCTCCCCTCCTTGGGTCTATCCTAATGCGGAAAATTAAATAATATACAACAATGGTGACATCATCCTCAATCCGGAAGTGCCCCAAATAAAAGAATATTACATACAATTGAATTTTACATGAATGAAAAGGAAACTCTCATCTCACATAAAAACCCCGGCTATTCAATCACGACAATCCTGCACATCATATCTCAGCAACACATAATATCGCATATCATCAACGTAAGTAAGTATGCGTACCCCGATTTTCTTTGATATATAGCAACGAAAACGGTGATAGACCACATACTACACTTACGGTCACAGAGAAATAAAATGAAATACTACAACAATTGGAATCGTAACTTCCCTTAGACAACACAAACCCGGGATATCACATATCCAAGATTTCATGCCTAACAATATAATGAGCGCATTTAGGTCTCACCCATGAAAACACCTTTTCAAAATAACTCGGATAGTTCAACAAGATTTCGGATTACATCCGAGACCGAAATGCTAGATTTAAACGCAACAAACAAATTTGTAGATTCCAATTATTGTATCACATTCACATATACTAGGCGCAGTTAAAACGTTCGATCGAACAATCAATCACCCAAAGAATTCTCAGAAAGCTCAACACCTGAGCAGTTTTAAAATATACCAGAGACTGCAATAAGTACATACGGGCCAGCACAAGAAGGCACAGTCCAAGCCTCACCAACGGCGCCGCGGAACCGCCTAGAAAGACCTTTCTGCCGCGGTTCCACGGTCGTTTAGTCGAGTTAGGGCTTCGTTCTTCTTGTGGGCCTATAAAATACCCTGCACGATTTTCTGAGTATTTTTAATGTGAAAAAATCCAACTTTTTGAAAAATTTCAAGTGAGGACCCTTCGGGCGTCGTATTTCGTTCGTTCGAGGTTTTTAAGGTCGTCTAGGTTACTGTAAAGCTCAAGCTTGGCTCTGATACCACTATAGGGTTTCCATAGCACCTCATATAGGGTTTGGAAGCATCACACATGCCACAATTTAAATTTTAAGAGGTGCTAAGTAAACTAATCAAGGAATCGAACTAGAAATATAGGGTAACAACAAATAGTATCACATACTATAAATAATCTATCACCAAGTGGAGAGACTACAACATTTGTATACCTCCTTGAGTGACTCCTTGGATCTGCTAGAGTTTGGAATGGCTCGCTTGAATGCTTCCAAGTCCACGACGATCCAACCGAAGTCCCTTTGCTCAAAGCTTCTTGCTTCACTTGATCAATGAGGAAGTGATGCTAACACTCTAAACTAATAGGCCAAACTAGTATAGAATGATGGTGTGGTTTGTTATCTCACTTAAAAATCCTTTCTTTTTTCCTTTTCTTCACACTTAAAGAAACTCAAGAGAGCTTGAAGAAGGAGGAAGATGAAGATGGCAAATCGTTTCTAAAGATAATGATAATTGTTATGTTTTAAAATTAAAAAAAAGGATATATATGTGAGACACTCTCACATTCAACCATGGTTAAAAGAAATATCTAGATATTTTTTGATGAGTTAAAAGAACAAAGGAAATAAACCTAGGGTTAATTCAATGGTCAACCCTAGAAGAGTGTAGAAAGAATGAGTCATTTGTTAATTTCCTTTTTCTATTATCTCAAAACAAAAATACACATATTAATTTGAACCGTGTGAGTCTTGCATTGCCATCATCCTTGTATCATCAACCATGATACACTTGTATGTATGTATGTGTACATACACATCATCATGTGTATGTATATACATATATGCATAAATCCATAAAGAAAAGGTTTAATAAAAATGAGCTAAAAGTCATTATTAAATCAACACTTGATTTAATAAACCGGTCATATCACATACGACCCGACCAATGGTAAACGCCCGATTAATATACGGTATCTCATACTCGTATTTAATCGAGCTTCCGCGCATATCTCATATGCACACCACGTCGTTTTGCCTGAGCTAGGAAACTTCTATGTGGGACTCTAAGACTTGTCAATACGCCGGCAGCATGTGATGATCACATCAAACACCCACAAGCCGCAAGCGGTCAGCTAAACGTTGTGGCCACCCGGGTATTGAGCGATCAGAAGAAAAACAAGCGAACCTGTCAAAACTTCATCGAGCCAATTGGCAACACTTACCGTACAGTCCGATCTCTTCGTCAGATATGCTGCATATTGAGTCTGGGGATGGAATCGTCGACCCCAATAACTCAATAAGTCATGCCGGTATATGGCTCATAACAGATCGAGAAACTACTGATAACACTTATCAGTAAATCTCAGCAGCCCTGTCCAGGGACTTCCTGTTATAGCCAATCGAGCATAGTGCAACATCAACCCCCAATACCGGGAGAGACGAAAAACCCCTCCTATCGCTCATTGCCTCCATGTGCCTCGGGACTGTACCCAAAATCCACCAGCTTGCACGCCTCAGTAGAGCCGTGGTAGGGTCGAGATCAAAGTACAGTGGGAGGACACACAAGGCTCTATGACGATCTTGGGTCTACAGACTAACCTATATCAGTTTCACCTGAGAACTGATATCCGACGTGAGATATAATACCACATAGGAGTTCTCAGTGAGTCCGTTCAGTGTACCCAGTCTCTACTGGGCACCAACATACAATTTTTGGTGTCAGCACACCAGATGGATATGGGATCATCCATCGCCCATCACATGGGACAAGAATCGTACACGCTAGTATACTCTGGAATATCGATGCCCTGTCTCGATACACCCACGACTAGGAACATTTCAAGGATATGCTTATAAACTACGGATGTCCCACTAGTATGATCCACATCATAATCCCTGTAGTCAAGCAAATATCTAAGGGCTTTATCTGCATGTCAAGATAAACAACAACCAGATAGCAAACTATCATGTCAAGCAAGACTGTCCTTTGAATATACACACACACACACAGGTACATACACTATCCTATAATGGCCTCTAGGGCATACATATATCAAACATCGAGAGGATTGCATCATGGAAGAAGATGATCTTACTAGTTTCAGGCAGGCCATTATCAGTAGGGACTCTGATAAATGGCTGGATGCTATGCGATCCGAGATGGTGTCCATGTACACCAATAAAGTGTGGACCTTGGATATTGCTCCACCTGGGGTAAAACCAGTTGGATGCAAATGGATCTACAAAAGGAAATTTGGTGTAAATAGGCAAGTGGAAACCTATAAGGCTATACTCATTGTAAAAGGTTTTCGTCAAAGACCAGGAGTGGACTATGACGAAATCTTTTCTCCAGTGGCTATGCTCAAATCCATTCGGATCCTACTTGCCATTCTTACCTTCCATGACTATGAAATCTGGTAGATGGACGTAAAACCGGCCTTTCTGAACGGAAGTTTGGAAGAGTGCGTTTATATAGATCAGCCAGAAGGTTTTGTAGACAGTGGGAGTAGCGGGAAGGTATGCAAATTGCTTAAATCTATTTATGGATTAAAGCAGGCATCGCAGAGTTGGAACATCTATTTTGATGAAACAGTCAAGGACTTTGACTACATCAAGAACGAGGATGAGCCATGTATTTATAAGAAGATTGTAGGAAGAATTGTTGTATTCCTAGTCTTGTACGTAGACGACATTCTTTTGATAGGAAACAATATTCCTATGCTACAATCGGTCAAGCTGTTCTTATCACAAAGGTTCTCCATGAAGGGTCTGGGTGATGCCTCGTACATTCCGGGGATCAAGATCTACAGAGATAGATCAAAGAGATTATTGGGACTTTCGCAGTCCAGGTACATAGAGACTGTACTAAAGAGATTTAGTATGGAAGATTCCAAGCGAGGTAACATACCTGCACCACTCGGAATCACCGATGTCTCTCAAGACTGATGAGGAAATCACATGAACTGTAGGTTTCTTTGGTACAACCACAAGGTTTCACAAGGCATCAAACATGCTATATTTAAAAATTTAGTGTGCCAAACAACCCTAACCAAGGATCTAACTAAGGTTTTAGGAGCTAAACTAGAAATAAAACATCTTTACATCTAAGTGAATGAGGAATACAACCTTTGTAGACTGGTCCTTCACTTCTAAAGCTCCGTGTAGTTGTAACGTTTTAAAAATAAATAAATAAATAATTAGATAAATAAAATCCTTTAGGTGAATTTTCTGATAAACGGTAAAATAAACCGTATTTTCCGTAAAACTTAACTATAATTATTTTTCAATATAGATTTAAATACGCCTCTTTTAACTATATAATTGCTAGTAATTAATATTATTTAGTGACTTATAAATTTTAGTTTACTTAAATATTTTTCCTTAAGTAATTATTTTTAATATTAACATAAGCTTTTAATTATACATTATATAGGTGCAAATTATAAATTGCAATGGGTTTATTTTTCAAAAGTGAGCCATGACATACTAGAATTTAGTTTGTAGCATACATTTCTCTTCTTGATTTGTCTTCAAATTTCTAGACTTTTCTAGGTCAAATTGAATTAGGAAAATAAATAAAATCAATTAATTCATGAAAAGACTTAAGTGAGGTAATAATTTGAGAACTCTTCTACACATTTCTACACACTTTTCTCACTCTCCCCTCATTCCTCTCTCCATGGCCGAGCCTCACATTGGGCAGCCTCCAATTTTCCCCATCTCACTTTGCAACAAAAATCTTCAAAATATTCATGAAAAATCCAAAATAAAACCTTAAATTCCAAATCCAATCCCTACCCATTATTTGTTGGCCTATCTAGCATGGATCTAGGAGCAAAGTTAGCACTTTGGAGACTTGGTTGCATGTTGGGTTTCTTGTTGTGGAGGTATAATCCTAATCCAAGTGTTTAATTGTTGCTATAATATTTTAAATTAAGTTAATTAGAAGTGTAATTTTGGTTTTAGTTGTTGTGATTCAAAATTCAAGAATGGGTTATTAAATCAAATTAGGGTTTTCATCATTGGATATTGATCTTAATGTGTAGTTTAACATGTTAGGTAATGTTAAACCAAATCTAGAAGCTAAATTGCAAATTGTTACAATTAAATTGTCCAAATTGTTTAAATGTTGTAAACTAGGTTTTTGTAAAAAAATATATATTGGTGAGATAAAATTATGATGAGGGTTTCTATCATTAGATTATGGTTTTAATGAGGATATTAACATGTTAATTGAATGCAAAACCTAATTTAGTTACTAGTTTCAAATTGTTAGTTGGAAATTGTGATAAATAGGCTAATTTTGCTAACTAGGTTTTAGAAATTAATTAAATAATCGAGATTAAAAATCTTATTATGGATCTCATGACATTATTAACATTTTAGTTTGTTGTTCAGCAACTTAGATCAAGCAAAACTTAGTTTAGTTGATGATTTGTGAATTTTTGCTTTTAAAGTGTTAAAATTTGATAAATTTGCAAACTAGAATTTTTGGATTTATACAAATTAGTGTGATAAAAATATAGTAATGATTTGTATGACTTAGTTATGATATTTAGTGAATATTATGGCCATTATTTAATTTAAAACATCAAGTTTCGAATTAAAACGGTTATTTGAGGTTTTCTAGGTTTTCGGAAATAAATCGATTTGATTTGTTTTGAGGTTTTGATGTGTTGCAATCTATTTCATATTATGATTAGTAAATTATGAAACCACGATTGGTGTGTTTGGGTTTTTCTCGAACAATCGGCGTTTGTACGCCGATGTCGAGGGTTATTCGGTTCTTTTGCATGAACGGGTCATAGGTTTTAACCTATGCGCGTTTCGTGCGCCATTTTGGTTTCATCCGCGATTCGGTTTACGATATATATATATATATATATATATATATATATATATATATATATATATATATGTTTGCGTATATGTACCCCTCACGTGGACTTCGAACGATGAAGAAGAGGATGGCAGCATCGACTTCGGCAGACAAGGACCAGGTGAGCAGATGTATATCTACGGGGTAAGTCGGGTGGATGGCGTATAGCACCCCCGCAAACGTAGAATAAAGATATTACATATTATTATTAGGAAGTCAGACGTGACCTTAGGTTCTTGGCAAGTAGGGTACCATTGAAGACTTTAGGTTGGATTGGACTGATTTAGAATGACTTAACCAGAGGATGAGTGCCTTGGAGGGAATTCACAGGTTTCATTTAGACACACACACACACACACACACTTGACTTGGTGTATGTGTGTATATTTATACACACACACACACACACACACACACATATATAGAAACCTTGTGTGTAGGTTTCTATATGTGTATACACACACACACACACACAAACACACGTGAGATGAGGATGCTATATGATACCTTGGGATGAGTCGATATGACTGGGCTTGATGCCGTGTTCTATTGGATATATGATCGAGTTATGACATGAGATGTGTTATGATATTAGCGTGTCGTTGGGGAATGAGAAAATTTCTATTTATATATAAACGATAATAGGTGATGATGACATTGAAATGTACGAGACTCTAGAATAGAACTTGGATTGTAAAATGTGACTTAATCATGATATGATATATGACATGATAGTTTAGTGGATCATTTGATGATGTATATATTCACAGACAATGATATATGTTTGATGATATTGGGATGTATACGATTATAGTACAGTACCCTTGATCATGATATTGTTTGAGGATGATACTATATGAACGATGATGTACATTTGTAATAGTTGACACGTACCCCGATTTTTGGAAGCCGTACAATGGATTTTACCGTACGAGGCATTGATGTGATGATTGATCTGTGCTGGTGACTCGAGGAAGTCGTACTACGTACGTGACGCTTGTTAGTCATATGTATACCCTAGAGGCCATTACTGTACATACGATGTATATTGTAGTTGATACTTGGACATATATAGGGAGGACTTTCAAGCTCGACATGATAGTATGGTATCTGGTTGTACTTTATCTTAACATATACTCTGATTGTCTCTATGTTACATGTTGATAAAGCCCTTAGGATATGTACTCGACTACTGGGACTATGATGAGATCATACTAGTAGGGCTACGGTAGTCGGCGTGTACATCCTATAACTTTTCCTAGTCTAGGGTGTATCGAGACAGGGCATCGATACACCAGAGTAGACTAGCGTATACGCATGTTGACCCATATGATGGGCGATAGATGATCCCATATCCATCGGTGTTTAACATCAAGGATGGTGTACAGGTGCTCAGTAGAGACTGGGTACACTGGACGGACTCGCCGGGAACTCCCAGATGGTATTATACCTCACGTCAGATGGCAGTTCTCTGGTGACACTGGTACAGAGTAGTCTGTAGACCCGAGATCGTCATAGAGTCTTGTGTGATTCCCACTGTGCTTTGATTTCCATCATACCACATCCAAGAGGGCGTGCAAAAAGGTGTCATTTGGGTACAGTCCCAAACCACATGGAGGCAATGAGCGATAGGAGGGGATTCGTCTCTCCCGGTATAGGAAGTTGATGTTGCGCTGTGTTCGATTGGCTATAACTGGAAATCCCTGGCCAGGGTTGCTGAGATTTACTGGTAAGTGTTATCAGTAGTTTCTCGAACTGTTATAGACCTCATATCGACACGACTTATCAAGTTACTGGGGTCTGACGTTTACCACCCCTAGGCGAGATATGCGACATATCAGACGGAGAGACCAGACTGTACGGGAGTGTTACTGACTGGATTCACAGGAGAATGTATAGGCTTGCTTGTTGATCTTCTGAGCGCTCAATACCTGGGTGGCTGTTACATTTAGCTGACCGCTTGCAGCTTGTGGGTGTTTGATATAATCATCACCTACTGCAGACGTATTGACGATTCTTGAGAGTCCTACACAGAGATTTCTTGGCTCAGGCAAAATGGAGTAGGAGCACATATGTGATATGTGAGGGACCGAGAACAATACGTGTATGTGATACCGTATTAGATTCTCATGATATGAGATATCGGCCGGGTATATGTGATATAGCTGGTCATTGGACCAAGTGTTGATTCGATGAACTGATACAGATTATATTAGTCGGTTATTTATGAAATAGCCGGATTATCGGATCAAGTGTTGATTCGATAATTTAATGTATAATTATATATTTGATATATTAAATTACATTAACTGATATATGCTCACTAAAAGATTCTTTTTCTCACTCGGGTAATATATTGATATATATGCGATATATGCTAATTGTATTAATTTATTTTGTTCCAATAAATATTGTATATGTGATATATAATATTGTAACATGCTATGATTACTAATGCAACATGTTCAGTGGAGATTAAACAAGGTTAGGGTTTGATTTGGGTTAGTTCTATCTTGAACCTTCTAGAAGGTTTCCTTTTTTTTTGCAAAGATATTTTGCAAGATATTTCCAAACCCAACCCACACCCTTTTAACCCTAATTAAGTCTTTACAATGGTTAGCCTATCATCTTTAACCATGGTTGCATAAGTAATTATAAACACAATTCATTATTCATCACAAAAGGGATTGATCACTATTATTCTTCTTTTTCTTTTGAGCAAAGCTTTCTAGCTTTTTCATTAGTGATGAAAATGAGTGAGTTAAAGAAAACAAATGAGAGCAAAAATCCTACTTCATCATCCTAATCTATCCTAGCCATTTAGATTAGGGTGTTCACTTCATTTAGTGAGTGAGAGCTTGTGTTAATGAAACTTCAAGGTAGATCATCTTTGTTATCGAAGATCGGAAGCAAGCTTACATCTTTCTCTTCGTGGAGCCTCTCGAGAGTCTGGAACTTGATGATCGCAGCGAAGGGACCACAACACGGAACTTATGAAGTGAAGGACCGGACTACAAAGGTTGTAATCCCAAACTATTAGATGTTAAAGTGTTTAACATGCTTTGTTTCGCCTAATCTCTAGTCTAAGATCGTGGTTTAGGGTTGTTCGGCACGGCTAAATTTTAAATCGGGCATGGTTGATGCCTTCTAGACCCTTGTGCGTATGCCTAGCATCCCTACAGTGGTATCAGAGCCAAGCTAGAGCTTTAGGCGAAGTCTAGGCGAAGTTTAATGTCCGATCGAACTCCAAATACCCGTAAAACCCTAGTTTCTGGAATTTTTTCAAAACTGTTGATTTTTTAATATTAAAAATGCTTTAAAAAATCAGCAGGGAATTCTATGGAACTGTATGAAAAACGAAAATGTAATTCACCCAAGGCGCCGCGGAACCGCGGCATGAGCATGGGTCGCGCGGCGGTTCCGCGGCCGTACAGTGAAATCTTTGTTTTCTTTTTGCACAGTAAAGTACCTATGTATTTCCTGATGCTTCTGGGTATTTTTAATTTTTACTCAAGTGTTGATATTTCTGGGTTGTATTAGGAGCTCATTGATTCGATCGGATAAATTAATTTCGTTTAAGTTTTTTCTGGATAATTTTAGAAACTGTTAAAAGGTTCGAACGGATATCAATAACTCACTTTTTCCCCTGTCGGAAATTTTTTCCAAAGTTGGATTTTTTCTCGAGTTTGAAACTTCCGGAAAATCATGCAAGTAACGCGGTGGACCCTCTAGAAGAACACAAACCTTAACTCGATTATGTGACCGTCTGAATCGCTACTGAACCTTAGGGTTTGGGGCAGTACGGCGTTTCCACATGTGAGGCATTGGCTTGACCCTTCTACGGCTGGACGATTGGTACTGTGGCATGTGATGGATACTTTTTGAACTCCGCTCAAGTGTTGAGCTATTTGGGAAAACTTAGGTGTTTGATTATTCGATCGGAATGTTTAACACTGTCTTTTTATCCGTAATGTGATACAATATTTGGAATCCACAAGTAGTTATGAGATAACTAATTTCAATGTTATAAATCTAGCAGTTTAGTCTCAAATGATCGGTTGCCACGGGATTTTGATGCGATCAAAAGTCCGTCGCAATCATGTAGCGTACGCGGATACTCGCCGGGTAAACTTAATAGATAGCCATGCCCCATAGCCCCGACCGAGTGACTGTAGGAGAACCCCGTCGCCAAAAGCATATGTTCGGGTGCTCGCGGCAGCGGTGTTCTGCCTTAGTGCACTTCGTCGACGGCATCCAGGGGTGTGTCCGTCTACTAAAGTTTGCGACGAGCATTCGATCAGGATGTCGGGAACCTTGTTGAATTGCCCGACTTGATATTGAAAAGTATTTTCGATAATGAGACTAAAATACGTGGTTTATAATTGTTAGGCATGCGATGTCTAAGAAATTCATTTGGTTAGGCATGCGATGTCTAAGGAGGTTGCGGATTCCATCTGTTGTAGTTTTATACTTTCTTTTCTGTGACCGTAAGCGTAGTATGTGGTGTATCGCCGGCTTCGTTGCTATACATCAACGACAATCGGGATACGCATACTTGCTTACGTTGATGATATGAGATATCATGTGTTGCTGTGATATGTTATATTGGATCGTCGCGTTTTGAATAGCCGGGGTTTTTATGTGAGATGAGAGTTTTTTCTTTTTCATTCATGTAAAATTCATTTATATGTAATATTCTTTTATTGGGGCACTTCCGGGCTGAGGATGATGTCACCATTGTATATTATTTACTTTTCCGCATTAGGTAGACCCAAGGCGGGGAGCACAAGTAACCGGGTTCTAGGGTCCAGTGGGAGACCATCTCAAGGAGTCGAGACCGGGTCTCCTAACCCTAGAATTGGCAATGTTGCTTGCCGCTCTCGTAGGGGGTCTAGAGATGTGGGTTTGGCTATTCATCGCGACCGTGGAATCCGTGTTTTATGCAGGCTCGTATTAAAACACGGACGTCCTAGTATAGCCAATATTTCATATATGTTCTTCTGCTGCAATGTTCTGTGATGAGATCATATTACTGCCTGAGATGAATGTTTAATATTATATATATGAGATATATGTTATATTGCAGATTTCGTTTCAAATGTGATGCTTGTGAAGCATAATAAAATGGGACTTCATTAATGAGATTAATGAAACTAAAAGAATCCTAAAGATGTTGTAGAAACTTGTTTAAAAACTGGTAGCTCTAGTTCTTGCTTTGCATAGCGGTGTTCCTTGTAGAACATCCAGCACCTTATTCGATAAGGAAAGAGCCGAGGTCCCTACACCGGGAGTGACCTCTTTAGCGAAACTAGCAAATGCTACAGACTTGGTTTGTCTTTTGATTGTTTCTATAGTTTTTGTTCTGCATAGTGATATTTATGAAATATCCTGCACCTTATTCGATGAGGAAAGAGACGACGATCCCTTCACCGGCAGTGACCTCTTTAGCAAAATTAGAAAAGGCCTCAAAAAACATTCCATTCAAAATCACTCGATTCTACAACGATATCAAGTTCATTACGCAAAGGGTTTTCTTAAAAACCTGTCGTAGCCTTCCGTCTTTTCAGATAAGTATTAGTTAGTATTCATTCTACGTTTGTTGACCATGTTAAGGCGTAGTGTGCGGTAGCTGATTAGTGCTTCTCTGTATAAGCATATGATGCGATTGGATTATGTTAGTTGTGCGACTTTGTTGACCATGTTAAGGGTCGTGCGGGTGGGTTTAATTCAATCGGGAAATGACGGGTTGAACTTGACTAGCACTTATGATTTGTTGACCATGTTTAGGTCATATAGCTGCTAGGGGTAAAATATTATTGGGAATTTCAAGTGTTGAAATTTGCAATGAGATTGCATACCTTCTATGAGATAGTTGGATCCCGATACCCGCTGCGAGTAAGACTTACTCCAGGGAGAGTTTTACACATTATAATTAGCCGATCAAGTAGGTGTCTAGAAAGGTGTTAACGGGGTTACGCCCCTGGGAATACGAGGTTTATTTTAATTAGGTCCGTGCGAAAGCACGGGGAACCTCCCTCAAAGTACCGGCACTGGCCTGGCTGAAATTTTGGCGAACTTGTAGGGTGTAATTAATCCCGGCTAGTCTTTCCTTTTAGGGTTTGAAGGAAGATTTGACTAAAACAGTGGGAGACATCCTGATTAGATAAATTGATAACCAATCTAATCTTGTAAAAGCGCACTCTGAGTGTTTTCTTCTCTCTCTCTCTAGGTAGCGACCATGTCACGCCTTAATCAAGATAATAAAACGGATGTATTGACCGAACCCACTTGTTATACTGCGCTAGAGAACGTTGGTCCCGCTCCAACTTTTAATTGTTATAAGACAGAGCAGGAAATAGGGGATTACCAGAATTCCCGTGCCGCTCAAACGAAGAAAGTGCATGCTGATGCATCTTCTTCGGGTGTGTTCATTACACAGAACTGTTTCTCAGTATCCTTTACGTCCTGGGTATGAGATACCGGATCAGGATCCCACATATGTAATTTGTTACATGGGCTACATATAGGTAGAGAACTGAGAACGGGTGATAAATTTCATGAGATAGAAACGGTGCAAGTGTTGCAGCCAAGTCTGTTGGTAGTTATCACTCTGTATTACCTGAATACATTGA
Organism: Agapanthus africanus; assembly: GCA_030015575.1. Lineage (NCBI taxonomy): Eukaryota > Viridiplantae > Streptophyta > Magnoliopsida > Asparagales > Amaryllidaceae > Agapanthus > Agapanthus africanus. The sequence continues at coordinate 125,587,761 of JASDDO010000004.1, read as the reverse complement.
TTCTGAACGAATGTTATTAGATACTGAACCTGATATACAATATCATACCAGTCTCTTTATTAGTAAAGAAGGATATAATTTTGTATTGTTGGATAATGTTTTGAACATTTCCTATATCAAGAGTTGATCGGTTCAGGCACGTTATCTAAAAGCATAGACGTTCTAAATCAAACCACAGTTCTTAAAATATAGAACACACAAAAGAGGAAGAGTTCAGAAATGAACGAATCCTTCTTAAGGTATTGTAGACTAAGTCATATCAATGCGACCCGACTAGCTGAAGTTATATTAAGATGCATATTTAAATTAGTTTGAATTTACATCTTGTGAAACTTGCCGGTCATGTCACAGAGATAAGATGACCACAGCTCCGTTTATTGGAAACAGAGAAAGAGTTAGCGAACTCTTGGGATTAATACATGCTGATGTATGAAAGTCCCTTGTCTACACATGCCAGGACCGGTTCTTTGTACTTCATTACATTCACTGATGATCTCTCAAGATTCAGACATATGTTCCTGTTGAAACACAAGTCTGAAACTTTTGAGATAATCACAGAATATAAGTTAGAAGTAGATAACCAAAAACGGGTATAAGTATTATGTCTTTTGATGAGATCAAGAAGGATAATACTTGAGCACGGAATTCCTGGACTATTCTAAAGGAGAATGAGATTCCCTCTTCTTGATTATAAATTGCAATGGGTTTATTTTTCAAAAGTGAGCCATGACATACTAGAATTTATTTTGTAGCATACATTTCTCTTCTTGATTTGTCTTCAAATATCTAGACTTTTCTAGGTCAAATTGAATTAGGAAAATAAATAAAATCAATTAATTCATGAAAAGACTTAAGTGAGGTAATAATTTGAGAACACTTCTACACATTTCTACACACTTTTCTCACTCTCCCATCATTCCTCTCTCCATGTCCGAGCCTCACATTGGGCAGCCCCCAATTTTCCCCATCTCACTTTGCAACAAAAATCTTCAAAAAATTCATGAAAAATCCAAAATAAAACCTTAAATTCCAAATCCAATCCCTACCCATTATTTGTTGGACTATCTAGCATGGATCTTGGAGCAAAGTTAGCACTTTGGAGACTAGGTTGCATGTTGGGTTTCTTGCTGTGGAGGTATAATCCTAATCCAAGTGTTTAATTGTTGCTATAATATTTTAAATTAAGCTAATTAGAAGTGTAATTATGGTTTTAGTTGTTGTGATTCAAAATTCAAGAATGGGTTATTAAATCAAATTAGGGTTTTCATCATTGGATATTGATCTTAATGTGTAGTTTAACATGTTAGGTAATGTTAAACCTAATCTAGAAGCTAAATTGTAAATTGTTACAATTAAATTGTCCAAATTGTTTAATTGTTGTAAACTAGGTTTTTGTAAAAAAATATATAATGGTGAGATAAAATTATGATGAGGGTTTCTATCATTAGATTATGGTTTTAATGAGGAGATTAACATGTTAATTGAATGCAAAACCTAATTTAGTTACTAGTTTCAAATTGTTAGTTGGAAATTGTGATAAATAGGCTAATTTTGCTAACTAGGTTTTAGAAACTGATTAAATAATCGAGATTAAAAATATAATTATGGTTTTCATGAAATTATTAACATTTTAGTTTGTTGTTTAGCAACTTAGATCATGCAAAACTTAGTTTAGTTGATGATTTGTGAATTTTTACTTTAAAAGTGTTAAAATTTGATAAATTTGCAAATTAGAATTTTTGGATTTATACAAATTAGTGTGATAAAAATATAGTAATGATTTGTATGGCTTAGTTATGATATTTAGTGAATATTATGGCCATTAGTTTCGTTAAAACATCAAGTTTCGAATTAAAACGGTTATTTGAGGATTTCTAGCTTTTCGGAAATAAATCGATTTGATTTGTTTTGAGGTTTTGATGTGTTGCTATCTATTTCATATTATGATTAGTGAATTATGAAACCAAGATTGGTGTGTTTGGGTTTTTCTCGAACAATCGGCGTTTGTACGCCGATGTCGAGGGTTATTCGGTTCTTTTGCATAAACGAGTCATAGGTTTTAACCCATGCGCGTTTCGTGCGCCATTTTGGTTTTTTCCGCGATTCGGTTTACGATATATATATATATATATATATATATATATGTTTGCGTATAGGTATCCCTCACGTGGACTTCGGACGATGAAGAAGAGGATGGCGGCATCGACTTCGGCAGACAAGGACCAGGTGAGTAGATGTATATCTACGGGGGAAGTCGGGTGCATGGCGTATAGCACCCTCGCAAACGTAGAATAAAGATATTACATATTATTATTAGGAAGTCGGACGTGACCTTAGATTCTTGGCGAGTAGGGTACCATTGAAGACTTTAGATTGGATTGGACTGATTTAGAATGACTTAACCAGAGGATGTGTGCCTTGGAGGGAATTCGCAGGTTTTATGTAGACACACACACACGCACACACACATACACTTGACTTGGTGTATATGTGTGTGTGTCTATATATATATATATATATATATATATATATATATATATATATATATATATATATATATATATATATATATATATATAACATATACACGTGAGATGAGGATGTTATATGATACCTGGGGATGAGTCGATATGAGTGGGCTTGATGTCGTGATCTATTGGATATATGATCGAGTTATGACATGAGATGTGTTATGATATTAGCGGATCGTTGGGGAATGAGAAAATGTATATTTATATATAAACGATAATAGGTGATGATGACATTGAAATGTACGAAACTCTAGAATAGAACTCGGATTGTAAAATGTGACTTAATCACGATATGATATATGACATGATATTTTAGTAGATCATTTGACGATGTATATTTTCACAGACAATGATATATGTTTGATGGTATTGGGATGTATGCGATTATAGTATAGTACCCTTGATCATGATATTGTTTGAGGATGATACTATATGAGCGATGATGTATATATGTGATAGTTGACCCGTACCCCGATTTTTGGAAGCCGTACGATGGATTTTATCGTACGAGGCATTAATGTGATGATTGATCCGCACTCGTGACTCGAGGAAGTCGTACTACGTACGTGACGCTATTGAGGCTGGATCGCCGACTACTAGATATATCGACTCAGACTTTAGGAGAATTCTTCTTACCTTTCGACTAGTATCTTTAGTTAGTTCCTTAGTTGGTTAGGTAGATCTTAGTTTAGGCTCAAATCATACTTATTTTCAAACCGATGAATCGTGCTTATTCAAACAACAAACCGTATGACTCGTAATCAGTATGTATTTTCTAGTTGTGCGTTACTACATATTGACCGTTATATTCATGTTGTGTTCATCGCATTGCATATTCATACATATGTTCTTTAGCTAATATGAAGCTCTACATGTTAGGACACCAGCACCATTACCGATGATGCGCATGTTACACGTACACTTATTTGCCGGCTCACCTACATCATCAACGGTAATTGCCATGTCACGTACACTTTAGAACATATTATCTTTTACTGATATATCGGCTAAATGCTAGTCCAATATAATATTGTGTGATTACTCTCATGTGCTAGTTTAGACATTGCATTTATTACTTAGACACTTCATGCATTCACATATTCATATCATCATGCAGTATTGTGGGGCTTATGCCGATACTCATTATTTACTTAGTCATGATTTTGGGATTTTGGATTTCTATGAGATTTCTGGATTTTGGGGAAAACCTCAAGAATGTATATAAAAACTTCTCTCTCTCTCTCCCTCTCATTTTAAAATACAAGTTGCGGTTTTCTCGAGATGTATGGGTCGTCCACCTTGAGATTTCATGTTTTCTGTTGGATTTCAAGACCCGATTCGAGGAGTGGATGAATCGTCTCGGGTACATGGTGGGCCCGGTATAGTACCCCGGGGCAACAAGATCGAGTTGTAGATGATGAGCGTTGCAGGGGAAGACTACCTACCGGTGATGTCTGGCGCGGCGGATATCCGGAGGATATCGACCGTTGTCATGAGATTTGATGATATGGGCCGATCCGGATTTACGGAGCCCGAGATATTGAGACTATGAGGTATTGAGACTCGGAGATTTACTTGTTTTGTGTCGATGTTTGACACGGATTTTCCATGGATTTCATTGATGATGTTTCAGATTACCATATAATTTTACTATGATACAAGTTAAAGATTTCTTATACAGATATATCCAGATTTCATGGTGGATTGTTTTACATTCATGGTGCATGCATACTCATACACATGACATGTTACTACTTGAGGCACTGACACGAGCACTGAGAATTTCACTTACGCATAGATTATTACCCTGCCACTACTAGATGACTAGTGTTATATTAAGTATATTATTATGACTTAGGAGACCGTCGTGTATGCAATTTCTACTCGCAGATGTCTTCTACTCACGAGTTGGCAACTCACCCCCGTTGTGCCAAACTTTCTTACAGGTTTCGATGTACAGGTTTCCTTGGCAGTTTGCTGGCACTTCATTTCATTCAAGGTGATTTGCTCGGTAGGTTGGTTCACTTGTATCAGGACCGCCGTTGTACTTTTATTATTTCATTTGTATCTAGTAAGCTCCATCAACCAGACTTGTATTACTAGATAATTTAGTAGACCAGTTGCTTATTCTTTCGACCTTAGAGTCGCGCTTGTACTATTATGGTTTTCTGGTGGATTGGGTTTTCTTTTGTGTTTTATTCCTCTCCTTTCGGCGTTATATATTATATTGCTTTCGTGGTTGTGACCTCCAATTGGAGAAGAGCTAGCTCCCGCTTGGGGATGCCTTCTTATTTCTTTTATATATTATTCTTGTTTGTACCCGTTTGGGGCCAGTTTTTACAAAGGAGACTCTGCCGAAATTTTTGAGAAAATTTGATGTTGCTTTTAAAACATGATTTCCTACACTTCTGCTTTTAAATGGTTTAGATTCTGGGCTTCGGCTTGCTTAGATTACGCTACGCCTCTAGACGTTTCGTAATTTAAGTGCCGGTCACGTTCCGTACTTTCGGGCCGTGACAGTAGTAGTCCTTTCGCTGCGAGTATCGATCTCCCAAACTCTAGTATGGGTTCTCTCGGAAAAATGAACAAGCTTGCTCGAAGTCTTCGAGGCCGAAGATGATTTACGTCGAGGAGACTCAAGCTCATACCACCTCTACACTAATTGTGAAATTAGTGAAGCAAACACCCTAAACTAAATGGCAAGTAGTAGAGGATGATGAAGTAGGAAGTGGGCTCTCTTTAGATTTATTTTTCTCACAATATTTTCTCACCTTGAGAAAAGCTAGTTAGCTTTTCTCATGTGGAAGAAGAAGCTCAAGTGAAGAGATGAGAGAATGAACTTATAAGGTGAGAAAGTGAACCATGGGTGAGTTAGTGTCTTACATTAACCCATGTAGAGAATAAACCATGGATAGTTAATAATGGTTAGGTTAATAAATATCTACAAGTAAAACAAACTTAGTGGACTTGGTAAATGGTTCCACAAGGTTCTCCAAGCTTTAACCATGTGACTAAACTCCACTAATTTTGATTAACTTAGATAAATATAAACCCATCACAATATTAAGCATGGTGAAAGTCTCATACACCCATGTCACATGTGGCATCTAGCATGACACCAAAGTTTTACATTAATATATATCACATATACACTAATTCACACAAGTGAGAAAAGAAATCATAAGTGAGCTAATATTAGTTAATGTAATCTAGTATATCTAATATACAATTATACATTATATTTTTAAATCAACATTTGATTTAATAATCCGGCTATATCACATATAACCGACTAATATCAAATGCAACAACTTATCGAATCAACACTTGATCCGATAATCTGGCTGTATCTCATATAACCGACCGATGTCACAAATCGAGAGAATAGAATGCGGTATCACATACGCGCATCAATCTCGGTCCCGCACATATCACATATGTGCGCCTACTCCATTTCGCATGAACCAGGAAACTTCTGTGTAGGACTCAAAAGAATCGTCAATACGCCGGCAGTAGGTGATGATCATATCAAACACTCACAAGCCGCAAACGGTCTGCTAAATGTAACAGCCACCCGGGTATTAAGCAATCAGAAGATCAATAAGTATGCCTGCTCATACTCCGGCGAATCCAATCAGTAACACCACCAAACAGTACGGTCTCTTCGTTTGATATGTCGCATATCTCGTCTAGGGGTGGTAAATGTTAGACCCCAGTAACTCGATAAGTCGTGCCGATATGAGGCTCATAACGGGTCAAGAAACTACTGGTAACACTTACCAGTAAATCTCTGAAACAGCCCTGGCCAGGGAATTCCCTGTTGTGGCCAATTGAGCACGGCGCAACATCGACCCCTAATACCGGGAGAGACAAAACCCCTCCTATCGCTCATTGCCTCCATGTGACTCGGGACTGTACCAAAAAACCACCGTTTTGCTCATCCTCTTGAACGTGGTAAGGTGAAAATCAAAGCACAGTGGGAATCACATAAGACTCTATGACGATCTCGGGTCTACAGACTAACCTGTACCAGCTCACCAGAGAACTGCTATCTGACGTGAGGTATAATACCATCTAGGAGTTCTCGGCGAGTCTGTCCAGTATACCCAGTCTCCACTGAGCACCCGTATACCATCTCTGATGTCAAACACCAGTGGATATGGGATCATCCATCGCCCATCTACATGGGTCGAGAAGATATGCGCTAGTCTACTCTGGTATATCGATGCCCTGTCTCGATACACCCACGACTAGGGAGATTAAAGGATGTACTCACAAACTACCTTTGTCCCACTAGTATGATCTACATCATAATCTAGGTAGTCAAGTACGCATCCTAAGGGCTTTACCAACATGTAACAGAGAGACAATCAGTGTACATGTTAAGATAAAGAGTAACTAGATAGCATACTATCATGTCGAAAAAGAAAGTCCTCCCTATATATGTCCAAGCATCCACTACAATGTACATCTCATGTACAGTAATGGCCTCTAGGACATACATATAACTAACAATCTCCCACTTGCAGTAGGGCCATCATATAGCAGTGGTTGTAGTATCATATACTCAACCATCCCATAAAAGTCTCTCCTGGGAAAAAGGCCTTTGTGAGTGGATCCGCCGTGTTGTCCTCCGAGTCTACTCTCCTAACCTCGATCCCCTGGAGATCAACCATCTCCATGATCAGGTGATACTGCCTTAGAATATGTCTGGGTCACTGATGGGACGATGGTTCCTAGGCATAAGCCACAACTCCATTGTCACACAATGGTAGGAACGGAGTTCATCTCATGAACTAATAAATACACCCAGACTTCATCTTTGGTAGCATCTTTGGTAGCGATGTATCTAGCCTTTATCGTCTAGTTTGCCACGGTATCTAGCTTGGAACTCTTCCAACATACCGTCCCTCCACTGAGGGTAAAGATAATGCCTGTGACTGACATTCAGTCGACCTTACCACCCTGAAAGCTATCCAGTGATTCTCCCCAGGATCTATTGATACCATCTCACTACACCTAGTGAGAATCCTAATATCCACTTAGATCTATCTCATAGATCCAAAACCAAGGATTTCGGAGGTATCACCTTGATCCTATATCGAGAATCATTGTGATAAGAGGAGATTAACCGAGCGCAGCATAGGAAACTCCTTTCCTATCAAGAGTATGTCATCTAAGTACAATACGAGGAAGACCACCTTACTCTCTACTACCTTTTTGTATATACAAGGTTCATCTACCATTTTGATGAAGTCAAACTCTTTGATTACCACATCAAAACAGACGTTCCAACTCCGCGATACCTGCTTTAACCCATAAAGCAACTTGCATACGTTTCCGCTGCTCCCACTTTTTTCTACGAAGCCCTCTGGCTGTGTACTTAAAGACGCTCTATTCTAAATCAGTATTTGGAAAAGCAGTCATGACACCCAACCGCCAGATATCGTCGTCATGGTATGTAGCAATGGCAAGTAGGATCCGGATGGACTTAAGCATAGGTACTAGAAAAAGTTTCATCATTATCCACACCTGGTCGATGACGAGAACCTTTTGCAACAAGTCTAGCTTTGAAAGTCTCAACTTTTCCATCTACACCAAGTAATCTTCTCAAGATATACTTGCTCCTGATGGGGATTTTAGCCTTCAGATATAGCAACCAAAGTCCATACTTTGTTGGTGTATATGGATTCCATCTCAGATCGCTTAGCATCCAGCCATTCTTACAGAGTCCCCACTCTTGATGGCCTGCTCGAAACTAGTTGGGTCATCATCTCATGATGCTATCCTCGCTCCCACTGTCATAGAGAAAACCGAAGTATCTCTCAAGTGGATGAGGAACCCTACTAGATCGGCGGAGAGGTTGAGGTTCGTTAGGAACTATTGAATCCTCCGGTTCTACCAAATCATCGGCTATAATTTGTATAGCTGGAACTCCTTCCGGTTCTACCTCATGACCACAAATTTCTTTCCAAAATAAATTCCTTTTCTAAAAAGTGGTCATGCCGATAAATAAAACACCTTTTATTCCTCGGTGCGGTAGAAGATATTCCCTTGCGAATGCTTGGGATATCCAACACACTTCCACAGAACTGACCTTGTCTCGAGCTTGTCCGGATTTTGCTTTTGACATAGGCCGGACAACCCAAAATCTTAACTTACATAAGAGATGGGCTCTTCCCATTCCATATCACATATGGAGTGGTAGGCATTGATTTGGTTGGAACCCAATTCAATATGTATGCAGCTTCTCAAGTGCATAACTCCCAAAAGGAAATAGGCAACTCAGTAGTACTCATCATAGAGCGCACCATATCTAATAAGGTGCAATTGCTCCGCCCCGATACACTGACGTGCTGTGGTGTATACGGAGGAGTAATGCTGAGAGAGAATCTTATTCTCCTTTTGAATAGTCCAGGAATTCCGTGCTCAAGTATTCTCCTCTCTGATCACATCAAAGGACATAATACTTATACCCGTTTTGGTTCTCTACTTCGCACTTATATTCATTGAATTTCTCAAAAGCCTCAGACTTGTGTTTCAACAGGAACACATGTGCGAATCTTGAGAGATCATCAGTGAATGTAATGAAGTACAAAGAACCAGTCCTGGCATGTGTAGACAGGGGACCTACATACATCATCATGTATCAATCCCAAGAGTTTACTAACTCTTTCTCTGTTTCCAATAAACGGAGCTATGGTCATTTTATCTTTGTGACATGACTGGCAAGTTTCATAAGATGTAAATTCAAACTGATTTGAATATGCATCTTTAATGTAACTTAGCAAGTCGGGTCGCATTGATATGACCTAGTCTACAATGCCTCAAGAAGGATTCGTTCATTTCTGAACTCTTCCTCTTGTGTGTGTTTTGTACGTTAAGAACTGTGGTTTGATTTAGAACGTATATACTTTTAGATAACGTTCCTGAACCGATCAACTCTTGATATAGAAAATGTTCAAAACATTATACAACAATACAAAATTATATCCTTCTTTACTAAATAAAGAGACTGATATGATATTGTATATCAGGTTCGGTATCTAATAACATTGGTTCAGAATCAATGTATTTGGTAATACAGGGTGATAATTGCCAACTACTTGGCTGCAACACTTACACCGTTTCCAACTCTTGAAACTTATCACCCGTTCTCAGTTCTCTACCTATCTGTAGCTCATGTAACAGATTACATTTGTGGGATCCTGATCTGGTATCACATACCGAGGACGTAGAGGATACTGAAAAACGGTTCTTTCTAATAAACACACCCGAAGAAGATGCATAAACATGCACTTTCTTCGTTTGGACGGCACAGGACTCCTGGTAATCCCCTATTTCCTGCTCGGTCTTATAACAATTATAAGTTGGAGCGGAACCAACGTTCCCTAGCTCAGTATAACAAGCGGGTTCGATCAATACATCCATATTATTATCTTGATGAAGGCATGACATGGTCGCTACCTGGAGAGAGAGAGAGAGAAGAAAACACTCAGCGTATGCTCTTGCAAGGTCAGATTGGTTATTATTTTATCTAATAAGATGGCTCCTACTGTTTTTATCAAATCTTCCTTCAAACCATAAAAGGAAAGACTAGACGGGATTAATTACACCCTACAAGTTTGCCAATCTTTCAGCCAGGCCAGTGCAGGTACTTTGAGAGAGGTTCCCTGTGCTTTCTCACGGACTTAATTAAAATAAAGCTCATTTTCCCAAAGGCGTAACCCCGTTGATACCTTTCTAGACATCTACTTGATCGGCTAATTGTAATGTGTAAAACTCTCCCAAGAGTAACTCTTACTCGCAGTGGGTATCGGGATCCAACTATCTCATAGAAGGTATGCAATATCATTGCAAATTTCAACACTTGAAATTCCTGATAATTTTGCCCCTAGTGTCCTATGACCTTGATGGAGGCCAAACTACCCATAGTCCGCTAGCGAAGTTTAAACCGTCATTTCCTGATTGAATTAGACCCACTAGCACGACCCTTGATGGAGGCCAAACAACACCGTATGAATACCCTAATCCAATTGCATCATATGCTAGCAGATAAGCACTAATCAGCTACCGTACACTGCGTCTTGACGGAGGCCAAACTACCGTAGCACGAATACTAAATACTACTTATTTGAAATGACGGAGGTTACGACAGGTTTTTAAGAAAACCTTTTGCCTAATGAACTTGATATCGTTGTAGAATCAAATGATTTAAAATGGAGTGTTTTTGAGGCTTTTGTTAGTTTCGCTAAAGAGGTCACTCCCGGTGAAGGGATCTCGGCTCTTTCCTCGTCGAATGAGGTGCAGGATATTCACAATACCACTATGCAAAGCAAGAACTAGAAAAGCAATCAAAAGACGAAACCGAGGGTTGTAGCATCTGCTAGTTATTCCTAAAGAGTTCACTCCCGGTGAAGGGATCTCGGCTATTTCCTTATCGAATAAGGTGTTGGATATTCTGCAAGGAATACCGCTATGCAAAGAAACAACTGAAGCTACCTGTTTTTAAAAATTCGATTCCACAAAATTATTAGGTTTATTTTCTTTGATTAATCTCATTAATGAAGTCCCATCATTTTATGTTACCTAAACATCACAGATAAATACAACGTACGCTTATGCCATCCGCATTCGCCTCGATGTCCCGTCATGCACCGTTAGGTTAGGTAACTAACGGCGGAGCGGGGCAGGGATAGCGCAGGTGTAAAACATAAGTAACGTCTATATAATATATCATATATACTATATACAGTATCTATCTCAACATATCAAATGATCACATCACAAATATCGCAGCAGAAAACAACATATGAAATATTGGATATTCTAGGAGGTCCGTATTTTATTTTGAGCCTGTATAAAACACGGATTCCACGGTCGCGATGAATAGACAAACCCACATCCCTAGACCCCTACGAGAGTGGCAAGCAAACCTCCTAATTCTAGGGTTAGGAGACCCGGTCTCGACTCCTCGAGATGGCCTCCCTCTGGACCTTAGAACCCGGTCGCTTGTGCTCTCCTCCTTGGGTCTATCATAATGCGGAAAAGTAAATAATATACAAAGGTGACATCATCCTCAACTCGGAAGTGACCCAATAAAAGAATATTACATAAAATGAATTTTACATGAATGAAAATGAAAAACTCTCATCTTACATAAAACCCCCGTCCATCCAAAACACAACGATCCAATATAACATATCACAGCAACACATAACATCAAATGTAAATATGGGTATCCTAATTGTCGTCGACCTATAGTAACGAAACTGGCAATACTCTGCATATGACACTTACGGTCGCAGAAAAAAAGTGTAAAACTACAACATTTGGAATCCATTATAACCTTAGACATCATAAATACAAAATATCACATACTTTGGATTTAATGCCTAACTATATGAATTCCACATATTGCATCACATTCCACAAATAGCTAGACGATGTTAAACATTTTGATCGAATCAACGAATTCCCAAAATTCTCAGAAAGCTCAACACTTGAGCAGTATTAAAAATACCCAGAAATATGAACCAGTACATACGGACCAACCTTAGAAGGGCCGACCCTTGTCTCACATATGGCGCCGCGGAACCGCCGCAAAATAGCTTATTTAGCCGCGGTTCCGCATTCATGTTGTTGAGATTGGGTATCGTTCTTCTAGAGGGTCCATAAAATTACCTGCATGATTTTCTGAGAATTTTTAAGGTGAAAAATTTGAACATTTTGAAAAATTTCCAGATAGTGGGCAATATCGGGTTTTCGGAGTTCGTTCGAACTTCGAATTTCGCCAAGACAACTCCTAATGCACTAGCAAGGCTTTGATACCACTGTAGGCTTCTTTGGCACAACCACAAGGTTTCACAAGGCATCAAACATGTTATATTTAAAAATTTAGTGTGCTAAACAACCCTAACCAGGGATCTAACTAGAGTTTTAGGAGCTAAACTAGAAAGAAAACATCTTTACATCTAAGTGAATGAGGAATACAACCTTTGTAGACTGGTCCTTTACTTCTAAAGCTCCGTGTAGTAGTCCCTTCGCTGCGAGTATCGATCTCCCGAACTCTAGTATGAGTTCTCCTGGAGAAATGAACAAGCTTGCTCGAAGTCTTCGAGGCCGAAGATGATCTACGTCAAGGAGACTCAAGCTCATGCTATCTATTCACTAATTATGAAATTAGTGAAGCAAATACCCTAAACTAAATGGCAAGTAGTAGAGGATGATGAAGTAGGAAGTGGGCTCTCTTTAGATTTATTTTTCTCACATTATTTTCTCACGTTGAGAAAAGCTAGTGAGCTTTTCTCATGAGGAAGAAGAAGATCAAGTGAAGAGATGAGAGAATGAACTTATAAGGTGAGAAAGTGAACCATGGGTGAGTTAGTGTCTTACATTAACCCATGTAGAGAATAAACCATGGATAGTTAATAATGGTTAGGTTAATAAATATCTACAAGTAAAACAAACTTAGTGGACTTGGTAAATGGTTCCACAAGGTTCTCCAAGCTTTAACCATGTGACTAAACTCCACTAATTTTGATTAACTTAGATAAATATAAACCCATCACAATATTAAGCATGGTGAAAGTCTCATACACCCATGTCACATGTGGCATCTAGCATGACACAAAAGTTTTACATTAATATATATCACATATACACTAAAGCACACAAGTGAGAAAAGAAATCATAAGTGAGCTAATATTAGTTAATATAATCTAGTATATCTAATATACAATTATACATTATATTATTAAATCAACACTTCATTTAATAATCCGGCTATATCGCATATAGCCGACTAATATCAAATGCAACAATTTATCGAATCAACACTTGATCCGATAATCCGGCTGTATCTCATATAACCGACCGATGTCACAAATCGAGAGAAGAGAATGTGGTATCACATACGCGCATCAATCTCGTATGCGACATCGCAATAATTAGCGTTGAGTGCAAGTGGGAGATTGTTGGAGAAAGTGCCCTCAGAGTCAATTATTGGATCACAGGCACGTGATTGCAATGATTGAGGGAGGACCTATACCGGTAGGACAGTCTTACTCAAGATGATAGTATGTTATCTGGTTTATCTTTATCACCGTGTACTGCTTTAGGTGACCTTATAGGTCACTATTGCACGTTGATAGAGCCCCTAGGATTCTTGCTTGACTGCCAGCTCTATGAGGGCGATCATATACGTGGGAGCTGGGATCTATAAG